>VDFB02299641.1:0-22299 GCA_007258455.2 Sequoia sempervirens
GATGCTAACCAATCCATACCTAGTACTATATCGTACGATCCTAAGGGAGTAACATATAAATCAACTAAGGTAGTTAACGTACCTATTTTAAGTTCACAGTTATTTACTAAGTTATCTACTGCTACCTTCACCCCAGAGGCGAATTCAACTTGCCATTTACCACCTTGTTTTACTGCCACAAGACCACAACGGTCAACAATGGTCGGTGAAATAAAGGAGTCAGTGGCTCCAGAATCAAAAAGTATAGATACATTAACACCATTTAACTTACCTGAAGATTCGACCACCGTATTCCGGTGATCGTCTTGGTGGTCATTAACCGCTGCATATACTGTATGTGCACGTCCTGCATCGCCCACCGTAGGCTCTGAAACTGTAGGTCAAGGCCCATAACCAGTAGAGCCTCTCATCGGACACTGCCTAGCTATGTGCCCATGCTGCCCACAAGAATAACAACCTATGCCTGTGCCTCTACCAAACCCTCTGCCACCCGAAGGTGCATTGGACTGTTGAAAACTACCCCTACTGACGGTAGACTGTGCACTCTGAGCAGGCTGATCCTGCCTATTGCGCTTGTTGCGCCACCAGTTACGACCCTTTTCTGACTGAGGACTGTTCTGTTGTTGAGGTTGAGGGTTATTGTTCTTTTGAGGTGTTCTTTGTTGCTGCCCACCCTTTGTGGGTGTCTGTTGGTTCTTGGAAGAACCACCTGTCTGTGCCTGTCCACCCCGTGGACTAAAACCTGTTGCAGGAGCACTCCCAATATGCACTCCTATGTGCCCACCTAAAGCCATAATAAGATTCTCCTCAACTATGCGAGCCTTCTCCACTGCAACTTCCATCGTCTTTGGCTCAAAGACTCGGACACCACCACTGATACGGGCATTTAAGCCCCTAATAAAATGCTGTACTAGCATAGGCTCATCATCGCCAATACCAGCATACTGCTTGAGTTCATAGAACCTACGTTCGTATTGCTCTACAGAAAGAGCTAACTGGCGTAGATCGTGGAACTCGTCAGCCCTACGCTGCCTCCAGTGTTCCGAAAGGAACCGAGCTCTAAACCTCTCGAGAAACATCTCCCAAGACACAGAACCAATATCTATGTGGAGCTTCTGCTCCTCAAGGCGCCACCATGTAGAGGCGAATCCTCTCAAATGCATAATAGCGCATCTGGCACGGGTATTGCTACCGTAAGGGTGCATGGCAAAGCATCTACCCAAATCTAGTAGCCAGGTCTCAGCCTCTAGTCCTCCTCCAGAACCATCAAAGGTAGGAGGGCCGTTATATAATTAATCCTCATATGTCCGTGATGATAGCATCACGATGGAAGCTGTGTCCTCCTACTCTCCTAGGATCTATCCTCTCTCCTCACAACCTCCCACGCTCATCTACTGTCTAGGTCAAAGACTGAGCTAGGACCTCCTCTAAAGTGGGCGATATCGAGAACCCTCTGCGGTTAATGCGGGATTTTGTTCCTCATTTCTCGGTATCACATTAAAGCGGGTACACTTTATGGTGGTGAGGGCTGGGAGGAGAAGGGAGTAACTTTGAGGGATTGGCCCGGCCTCCACCTCTACCTCTACGACCTCTTCCTCCTGCGCTTGGCCTAAGGCATTTCACAATACAAGACAATTTACGAGTCTTAGATACTGTTCAACCAAGGTTATCAGTTGCGACACTACGTACTAGGTCAACCTAATGGGCTCTAGATTACCCAGAGCGTCCAGTGTTTGTAACCTGGCTCTGATACCAATCTGTAATGCCCCGTCTAAATAACCTAAGAATGTTGCAAAGGTGATATAAAAGTGTAATATTTTTTTTTAAAGTACTAATATAATGTTATCTAGTTGCATACATTCTTAGGTTAATCGACGTTACACTACTTTAAGTTTTCCATAAGCGACTTATGTACTTCGCATTGCTCCCAATTAAATCATAACATAAGATAACATTGCATAATATTAAATTTTCTATTCATGATAACATAATAAAGTACAAACCCTTTTTCCATACATTGCATTGATAAGATATTACATTGCTCATCCATCTGATGAGGTAGTTCAAATAACAAATACTTTACAATTACATTGATCACCTCTTATACATTTGAGGGATGTTTTTACTTTTCAAGTTTTACAATATACAATAATGAAGAAATAGAAGGAATCCATGTGCGAGCTCTCCATCCATGAAGCGCTCAATGCATCAATCGAACTGGGGACCCAACGGAGTAAGGTGCACGTTCCACCCAACCATGTGGTACCCGTAGGTCCACCCCCCGTGCTAGGAGATAGTAATAAGGCTACCTAGACCAAATCTACTAACCCTAGACACTAGTACATACAATCTATTGGCTACGTTGCTTCCAGATTTTGACAATTGATTAATACACAAACTTAGGGTTAACTGTTATTCTAGGTGGAGTGTCATCACAACGATGCAATGGTTACCCTGGTGTTTCTTCCTAGGTCTCGGCCCCCAATCCTTGGGTTACCCTGGAAACCTCTTACGAAACCCGGCCCCTAATGCATGCAGTTGCGGAATCGAATGTCCCTTAAGGAAACGAGACATGGATTTTGCCATTCCAGGCCTTCTCGACTTATACTCATAACTGTAGTAGCTTATGAGTCATAAACGAGGCATAAGCATCTTATTACATATTTTAAATCTATCTACTGTGTTCTTTAGTTTTCACTGTCTTACTTAACTAATTGTAAGTTACCCTGACACCACTTTGTGTGTCGGCCCTTACAACTAGCCACTCCCCTAAACATAACGAGGTTACTAAATTCTCATGACTAAGGTTTACAATATGCACAATTACAACTGAAAATAATAAACAAATCATAACAATATCATACACTTCTTTAAATTCTTGCACGTACCCAAGTCAATAGAAATATTTTGAAAACAACACCACCCTTTTTAACCCAGTTGATCTGGAAGACTTCATTTATTTTTATTTTTATTTTTTTCCCGTTTTGCCCATTTAAATACACGACTGAAAACATATCATCAAATTCTACATCTAAAATTTGGATTTACTAAATCCATGTATCAATCAGATTGAAAATAATAATATTTGCAAATTACAAGAAATTAACTACTTACTTAAATCTATCTTGTTAATTTTCACAATTTTACTATTTTCAATTCACTATAATTTTCTCAACCTTTTATTTAGTATTTTTCTAAAAACATCATTATTTTAAAAGAAATATTATATATAAATATATATATAATTTAAATTTCTTTTATTTCCTTATAATTTTACAAAATACAATTATATAATTATATATCTATATACACATATATATATATATATATATAATTATAATTTCGAATTACATTATATACAAATTGAACTTTTTAAATAAAATCAAAAAGTGAACAGAAAAATCGCGTTCAAATCACATTGAAATGAAATTTCCATGTTAATAAAGTTTTTACGTAGTAAAAGGTTAAGGAAACCCCAGCGCCTTAAGCGTACTGGAGTGGGCCGCGGCCCTTAGAGCTGCGGCCAGCAGCCCTCACCAGGACTGCGCCCAGCAGCCCTGGTGGCTGCTGTACGCAGTCATGGAGGCTGCGGCTCCCAACAAACAGGGTGAGGGGAGGGTTTTGGCCCTCCCCGAACCCTATTCAAATTTTTTTTTTAATTTAAAATCGTTTACAAAAATGTAAATCGCGGATTGATTTTAATCCGTCTTTTAACACGAATTTCAATGACGAAATTCCGCCGGCGGAAATTTGTTCCGTACGGCAGATTTTCATTATAAATAATTTCATAAAAATTTTCTATGTATTTTAACAATACATTTATTTTTATTTTTTTTTAAAAACACAAATAAAATATCAGAAACATAATTTCAAAGAAAATTCACAGGAAAGGAAGAAAATATATATATATATATATATTTTCATTCCTCTTTGATGATATTAGTGTGCATTTCAACGAGGAAAATAGCGGTAGTTATGCCTGAGAATAAGCTCTAATTTTATTTCCTAAATCTTAGGACAATTTCATCTAAAACTTATTCTAAAGGCACGTATTCTCTGTAAATTTTCTACTGTATAAAATAAAATAAAAACTATTTTTTTTTTCTCCATAAACAATATTCCCAGAAATCAATTTTACATTTTAAAAAATCTTTCTTTTCTTGTTTCTTTTGTTTCTTGTTTCTTGAAATTCTCACAATCAACAAACTAAAGATTTTAGAGAAACTTTTCAAAGAAAATACAAGAATTCATCATTAAAGAAAAATCCCTTTTTCCAAAAACAAACATAAATAACCAGGAAAATACCTGTAGATAGAAGATCTTGTTTATTGAAAAGAATCTTTGCCTGAAGAATGCAACTTCCCGCAAAGCCAAATCCAAAATAATCCAACCACCAAAATCCTTTGATGAATCTTCCACAAAGAAAATAACAACCCCAACAGAGAGGAATACCAATTCTTAAGAATTCCAAAATTTTTTTTTACACAGAGAGAATGATTTTGCCAGTGCCCAGAAAATATCCCCGAGGCAACAGAATAACCCCGTACCATTTCCCGAGATCCACAATAACCTCTCCGTAACCAAATTTCCAACAACCTTTGCCATTATGGCACTCATACACTTGTCGAGAAGTTGTTGAGAAAATATCTTCTCCACTTCTCGGCAAGTTTTGCCATTCAATAATTTTGCATGCAATTTCAAATAATCTATTTAATTTTAAAATTTGAAATTAATTTTCTTTCAAAACACATGCAACTTAATTAATTTTATTAAATTTAAAATTTAAAACTCATTTCACATGCATATTCTAATTTAATTTATTTAAATATAATATAATCTATGCACTTAATAATTTAATCTGATTAATTGATTTATTTAATTAAATAGTTAAATCCTTTTAAAGATTAACTATTTAACTAATTAAACTAACTAATGTATTAAATAATTAAGTAAATAAATTTCAATTATATTTAAATATTAATTTTAATAACAATAAATAAAACACAATAATCAACATTAAACATAAGCAAATTTACCTTTTTTTAAAAACGGTTTAACCAACAGAAACGCATTACAACCTATGACTCAAAACTGAAAAACTGACCTTGTACTAAGACTAGGGTTAAAGACCGGACTAGGATTAACCTAACTACTATCTCCCTTTCAACATTTTCCATTGAGTCTTGACACGCTCAGACCTGATTACACAGGTGGAGTCGGTGTCATGTACCTGCAATCCTGCAACCGAACAAACAATGTACATACATGCATATATATATAAAACAGTAAACAGGCACACCATGCGGAGAAAATCACAGATATCGCAGGGCACTCGCAAGCGAGTGATGCGATTCTATTCTCCACACCAATACACTCACAGAAGACTGACTCAATACATGTTGTTAGTCCATCATAAGCGTATGCATATCCATAATCAACTGAAAATAATCATCTACTCTAAATCATGTCATGTCTGAAATCAATAAACATCACACAGAATATCATCATGTCACACAATAATCCTTCATCGCTCAAAATCAGCGATCCAAGTATCCAACAAAACAACATAATCTAACAACATGAGAAAGTATCAATAGAAAGCATAGCATAAACGGAGGGGTACTACAACTTGTGAAATTTAGCTTTTCCTTGTAATTCGGTCTCATTGTTAAGAACTTGTTTTGCAGAATAAGTGTATTGTTGTAGGTTATAAGTTGTGTTAGTAAATGCAAATGCTTTTAGATGTGAAATATTTTCCTTCTAAGAGTTTTATTTTTAGAACTTCCTTATAAAATACTTAAACAAGAATGCATACAGAATGAGTTGTGTAAACTAGAATTTGTCATTGTTTTGAATTGTGTGCAAGTTGTTTGCAGGTCTTAGTTAGTTTGGTGAATTTCCTTTTAAAATTTTTCAGTCAATTTTAGTTTATGCAATCTTCTTACTCTTTCCTCAGGAAATCATTATTTTAGCAGTAGTCTAGGTGACATCAAAAGGGGAGCCAACCCATAATCTGGAGGTCTACTTTCACAATAAGATACCCACAACCTGAAACTAGTCCCATGTTGCTCCAAATTTGTTGAGTTTCCACAACTTGGAATGGGGTGCAAATTTGGATGTAACAAGAATATTTTTGGAGTTACATAAATCCTTCACCACCTCCCATACATATCTTCTAATGGATCCCCAACATTTTTTATAGAAACATAGGGAGATCATCCAAACTAAGGGATTTGTTTGGATGTAATTGGAAATTCATTTTTTTTAATTTCTAAATCAGTTTCTAGAGCCATCAAAATCTCATTATCTCATTCCTTTATTTAGCAAGAAATGTTCTATGGCACCACTAGCCACTACCATATTTTTGAAAAAATGAATTCAAGATGTACATATCTTCACAATTTGTTAGATGATGGATATCTATTGAAGAAATGTTATTTAATTCTATTTTGGCTTCTACTAACATTTGAAGCACCATGGAGTGAAGAGGGAGTGGGAAGAGGAGTGGGGGGGAGATTTGAAATCTGGGGATGATTTTGGAGAGGATGGTGATGATTCTACAGGCATAGATGATTTACTATTGTGTTGGTTGTTGGTGCCATTCTATGGGGATGCTGAGGAGTGGTGTTGGTTGTTGTCTTTGGCTTGGGTTGTGCTGATGTGGGTCCATTTTTTGCTTTAATCATTTTGGGAAGTCGTGGTTTGGTTCTAGATATTATTTTCCTGCCAGGGAGCTATTTTTTAGGTCTGGCTACTACTTTAACCCTATGGGGTTTTGCCTAGTTCTTCTTTGCTAGGTTTGTGATTTGGTGCCTGTTCATTTCTTCCTATGGGCTAGGTTGTCTTGTTGCCTATGCTGACATTTGAAGCATCACAAATTTTTCATGTGTTTAAATCTCTTTCAACTAACCAAGTTCTTTAGATTTGGATTTCCATTTAATCTCTTCTCTAACTAATATTTATGCATACCAAGGCATCAAATCCTTTTCTTTTAGGTGATCTACTTAAAACATAATTAAGGAAATAACCTTTTGATTTAACTCCTCTAGTTCCTTTTCTATTCTAATCTCATCCTTAAAAAATATTTTGAAATAATTTATGTTCCAATCATTAAGCTTTGTTTTAATGTTAAACATTTTAAAAACAAGATGAACATCTTTGTTCCTTTTAGATTCATTGGCTTAAAACGCTATTGCTAAATTAAATCCACTAAATCTTCTTTTATGACCCACATCTTCTCAAATCTAAATTGGTATTTGAGAGGGGGTTTATCTTCTGAGATTGTTAAAATGATTAGATCTTGAAATTAAGCATTCCAAAATTTGAGGGGATTGTAACCAATTGATAGTAAATAATATTTTATCAAGAGTTTTAGCAATATTTATAAACCTCGTATTCCTATTGGTCCAAGTGTAGGTCCTATGTTTTGGAGCTACATCCACGAGATCCACATCTGTTATGAACATTTGAAATTCAATTTGAGATTGTGAAATGCAAGAAAGGCCCCCACTTTTTTCTTCATGGGGAGAAATGCATTGAAATATCCCTCAAGGATAAATTTATTATTCGACTTTGAGATTATAACTCTTTCTATACCTATATTTTTTCTTTACATTTAGTCAAACCATAAACATTAATTAGGCAAAATGAAATATCAAAAAGTAAAATTATTACCTCAAGGAGCATCCAATTCATGAAAAGAGGATTAAATCCATAAATACTAGAAAGATTTCTTATAATATTTCCAAAACCTCGCTATCTCAATTACATCCAAACAAAATCCTTTCTAATCTTTGCATTGGTTTAAAAAGATGTTAAAAACTAAAGACTTCATTTTTTTCTTCTAATAGAAAGATATTGATCAATAGTTGTCAATTTGACACTTTTTCATACACATTTTGTTAGGTATATTCAATCTTCTAACATTCCATGTGGAAATATACATTGTTCTCTAAGGGAGGAATTTCCCCCTTAGATCTTCAACATGTATTTTTAATTATTGGTTGCCTATTCAATAACACATTCTCTTCCCTTTCTTTCTAATTTGTTTTCCTCCCACATTTACCCATAGATCATATATTAGCATTTGATAATATATATGCTGATTGACTAATGCATCTATAGTTTGTGATACCTAATTCTTCATCCAAATCATTTTGTTAGTTGTCTTAACAATAAAAGTAAAGTGCATCCTAAGATTTCAACTACTCGCTAAAATTTTGATTTGGTGTATCCTAACATTTTTTATCTTCATGCCACTAGCAAAAGTTGGTCCAAATTGGTATAGGTTTCGAAATCTACAAAGGGCTATTTTTCCAAAAGGGATTTTTTTATTATCAACAAAGTTGTTCTTTTTTCTTCTTCATTTTTCTTTTCATTCATGTATTTCCTCTTTACTTTTTCTTGAATAAATTTGCTTTTGTGTAGGTCTTTAGTTCCATATTTAAACAAAATAAAAATAGATGGGATATTAGGACCATTTTTTAGTAGATAGGTCATACTAACATCATAGGTGAACATAGTGACTAGATCATGCATATGTCCCATATACACTATTTGACTAGCTCATACACATCACATTTACACACAGTGATATGCCACAAAAGCTATAGCAAAATGATATGCTAAGATTTCATAATAAGAAAATTATGTTTTATCCCAATAGTCCATGCGCTATTTAGTGCTTGGAAATAAGGTACTTACCCTACTTTACATTTTATTATATCTCTTAATAATAGTATTGATAGTGGAGGTATGGCTAATGAAAATTGAAACTAAAGAGAGAACATGAGTGATGATGGGTTGGAAAACATTAGAGGGGAATAATAGTATGAGATGCATGAGAGAGAACATTAGGTTTACGTCGGATATGAGAAGTAGCAACTCTCAAGGTTTCTATAAGGAAGCAATATAAGGAGAGTTTGAAGATCAAAATAGGCGAGGTATGGGGAATGAAAAATATAAGAGATTGTGGAGGATCTAGGTGTATCATTAAGTTTTGGGAAGCATTTAATCTAATAATCTCCTATCTATTGAGTGGTTGTTCAATCATTTAGGACTTTTAAATTATTATTTTTAGGTTTATGTTCAATAAATTTAAGGGTTCAAGGCTTAGGGTTCAAGGTTTAGGGTTCAGGTCTTAGGGTTCAAGGTTTAGGGTTTAAGGTTTGGGGTTTAGGGTTCAAGGTTCAAGGTTTAGGGTTTAGGGTTTCCAGGTTTAGGGTTCATGGTTCAAGGTTTAGGGTTTAGGGTTTAGGGTTTAGGGTTTAGGGCTCAGGGTTCAAGGTTTATGGTTCAAGGTTTTAGTGTTTAGGGTTTAGGGCTCAGGGTTCAAGGTTTATGGTTCAGGGTTTCAAGGCTTATGGTTTAGGGTTTCGAGGTTTAGGGATTATGGTTTAGGGTTTAGGCTTCAGGGTTTAGGATTTAGGGTGTAGGGCTCAAGGTTAATCGTACAAGGTTTTGGGTTTATGCTTTTAGGCTTTTGGGTCAGGTTAAGTGTTTTGGGTTTAGGGTATTCAATATTCTACCATCTTTTCAATGTTATAGTTATTTTATAATTTTCTAAGTCATTTAAACAATAGAACTACTAATTGTGCATTTCTTTTGGTCATTGAGTAGTGTATATGCATGCCTTCATGATTCTCTATTAATGAAATTGTTTTAATTATCAAGGGTGCAAAAAACAAAAAGACTAACTTGTAGGTTCCAAAAGTTTGAATTACATCATTAAGAAGCCTTGATGAGCTTATTATCTTTTAACAATGCCTTTAGACCTCCATTTCATAAGATTTTACCATGCAGAAGTTGAACTAGATCCAAAGGATTATTATCAAGATTAAATACACCAACAATATATAGTGTTTAAAATATTTTTTCTCTTAGTGACACTTTAAACAAAATATCAAATCATAAAGAAAATTATTATTATTAAAAACTATAATAGGAATATCCAAAGGATTAACATTATTATTAAGATTGTCAAGATTAAATACACCAACAATATATAGTGTTTAAAATATTTTTTGTCTCTTAGTGACACTTTAAACAAAATATCAAATCATAAATAAAATTATTATTATTAAAACTATAATTAAAAGTATTTTAATTCACCTTTGCAATCACAATTTTCTTAATTTCACCATCCATGTAATATGAACTACCTATTTATAAAATACTGTATATTTCAAATGAAAATATTTACGCATAAGCTTCTCTTAGCTTCAAGAATATTTATTCAAATATTCTCTACTGACAAGGCCAACCACGTGAAGGTGGAAGCTTGCATGGCCTCCCCTAATTGACCTAAGACAACCACAAAACAACACAACACCACACAAAACAACACAATACCACAAAACAATACATCATACAAAACAACACAACACATACAGTTTATTTTATTTATTAAAAATTATTTATATAGCTTTACATGTGATTATTTTAGTCATTTGCAATGATATTAATATGTGAGAAGCTAAATATTTATTAAATTTTAATCACATTTTTTTTTAATGTTTTAACATTTTTTATTAATTACAGATATTAAAATATCATTTTATAATTGCAGTGACATGCTTATGTCATTTTATAATTCATTATGCTTTTTTACATTATATTTTTGTCAGACATTTAAAAAAATCTTATTATTATGACAAGTTAAAATGTTTCTTTTTTTGTATTTTTTGTGGCATGGTTATGTAATGTGAATATAAAGTGAATACATTTTCTTTTTGTAATGGTAATTTATAATTATCCTTTGTGAAATATTTTATAAATGATGCATAAAATATTTAGGAAGGGATTTGTGTTGTGATTAATAAATGGTAAATTTATTTTCAAAATTGTGGTTTGTAACTTTAGTGTTGAGATTAGAATTAATAAATTCATAAATAAAAATTTAACATTAATCAAAATTATTCAAAAATGCAAAGTAAACGAGGCACAAAACTTAAAGAATGGTCTTGGCCTATCAACCATTCTTTAAGCTGTCGGACAAACACACAACCTGAAGGAATAACCATGGCCATTGGCTATTCCCTTCGGTCTTTAGAAGGGGTTTTTAGCCCCTTCCAATAAATTATTTTATTAAAAATTATATTTGTACATGTTACAATGCTATTAGGTCAATGTGCTTGACCAAAGTATTACTAAAGAAATGGTCAATGTCTAATTCCATCCCTTGTTGCTCTAAATACAGACTAGAAATGTCACTCTTAGGCTTGCTATTATGGTTAAAAACGACATACGGAAAATTCACTATAGCAATTCGACGGAGTCAACAATTCACAGTGGGGAAATTAAAATTCAAGGCCATGACAATTGATCACTCGAAAAATTAATTGCATTGGCGTTTAATTTTCCATGGTGGTGAATTGCTGGTGGCAGTGAATTTTCCTACAGTTAATTATTGACAGTGAATTTTCCGGCAGTGAATTGCTGGCAGTGAATTTTCCTAGAGCCGTTAAAAACACTTATTGTTGGAAGAGTAGCCTTCAACCTGCCTGTTCCAAGAGCAACAAGCTACAACTGCCCACAACTTGCTGTCAATTTGTAGTAGGATTCAAGTTGCAGGGAGGGGTTGCGAGCTTGCACAGTCTACTTGAGTTGTGTGTAACCCTGTCAACCTGTCATATCATTTAGTCATAAATCAGTCTACCATAATATAGAAAATATCAACATTAGATTTAAAGAACACCATGAGTTACATAGACAGTAAAATAAATAATGCAAATAATCTAAAATGCATCTAGAAAATAAAGAACTGTGTGATGATAGTAAGTAGAATTGTGTGGTGACAGTGAACAAGCGCTTTAACTCTTTGAGAAATCAGTTCTATACAAATGAGCATGGAAATAGAGAAGATGAAAAAGCAACATAAGGAGTGACTGGCAAAGACAAGTGTGCAGACCCAGAAAAGTTTCAGAATAACTAAAGCACAATACTTGAAGGTTATGCTAAAGCATCATCATTCTACACTGAAATATGAGAAGTGGTGACTACTTCAAAATATAAAGAATTGGTTGAAAGACACAAGTCACGAAGATAATGACAGAGTATGTGACAGACATGCAGAAAACCTTTTCACATCTTAAAAATATAATGAACCTCTGTGACAGGCCATAGATACAGAGGTTTGTGTAGAGACCAATGGAGCATCTCTAAAAGAGATCACTCAGAAAATAATAAAGGATAATCCAAAGAGCCTCGTCATGCAAGAAGAAATCACAATTTTTTAATAGCTTCCTTCTCTTGATATAATGAAATAGCTTGAAATGTTTGAGGAAGATTTAGTGGTTGTCAAATATGCACAACTCATGGAGTTGGATGAAACAAGAGATAGAGCCATGAAAATAATGGAGCTACATCAACTCCAAACAAAGAATTTTTTTGATAAAAGAGCAACATCCAGGTTGTTTAGAGAAGGAGATGTTGTACTTAGCTGGAATGAGTTAAAGAGTAGGCCAAGAAAGCACACTAATTTTGACAGTATGTGGAGTGGTCTGTTTGTCATTACTGAGTGCAAAGAGCACAATGCTTTAAATGCTTTAAAATTGTCAACGATCGATGGAGAAGCTATGCCTATCCCAGTCAATGGGATACACCTCAAAATTTTTTGTGAGGTATGATCTAACTTTTATATATTAGATTAGGTTTTATTTCCTCTAAGTGTTGTTGCACATTAGTTTACATGCAATTTTTATTTTTCCCTAAGTGTTGTTTTTGCACAGTTAGGTAGTTTTCTTTGATATTTTGGTGTGTTTTGAATAAGTTTCCAAGGTACCATGTGTTGGTTTATTGAGTTATACAAGGATCTTTGTAAGTTGTGTCAACTTTTAGGTGACTCAGTACCCAATGGATAAGCTTTAGGCAATTGGTCATGATTTTTAGCAGGCAAACATATAGTAGATGTCACCAGAAATGTTACCTAATTTTGCTTCCAACTAAATCAGGTAGACTTATGACTGTGTTTTCATTTAAACATTAAAAGATACATATCACTTTCTGCTAAATTGCATCCATGTGCATAAAAGAGATTGTCAAAAGATTGTATTATTACAATTGTGCAATTGTATACAATAAGAAAGAGAGCCAAAATTTATTGCAAATGCAATATTTATTGATGATCATAAGTGTATAATGTCCCTCACAAGTTGAGGGACTGACTATTCTAATGGTTATGAAGAAAATACTATACACATAGATAAAAAAAATGCACATAAAATGAAGAGGGACCCGTCATTGCCAAGAATGACGAATCATGTTTGCCTTGTCTTGCATCACCTTCAGTCTTCCCCACTTGTATTGCTTCCATTTGATGCTCTCCTTGCTGCTCCTAGGTTTCTTGCATCTGTAAAAAAGATCTTTTTAGAGCAACGAAAGGTCACTAATCAAAATATGTGCAAAACATCTATAAACATATAATTTGATGTCCATAAGCATTAAAATATATAGCATACCATAGGTGTCCAAGAAAACAAAAAGAGTAATCAAACAAAACTATCATATGTTTTGTTTATCTAACTTGTTTGTTCCTTGTACAAATATAAGAAAAAATTGTGTTACTGTTATGTTTCAGCTGATTATAGCATATGGAGTAAAATGTGGCCCCCATGAGGGTTGAGCCCAACATGTTTCCCTCTTGTGTTTTAGGAGGGATAGGAAACTGAGCAACTTGATCAAATCAATGATAAACATATTCTTGATGCATTAAATCAATATGGAATACACCAGTTGATCAACTATCATTATTATATTCAAAAGATGCAAGAAACAATGTGAACTATCAAGAAAGTTACTCTTCATCTTTTCACAATGAATCAAACAATAGGCTGCCATCATGCCAAAAAGGGACAATACTCTACTGAATATGTCTTTCAATATTCTCAAGTGGTTCCAAAGTCCATTTTAATAATGATATGTGTTCGATTTCATTTCCATGAATTTCAAAGAACAATCTTTGAAGGAAACAAGACAAGGACAACAATCATTCAAAGATAAAATAGTTTGTATTTTCTTAAACATATGATTTTTTTGATAATATGAACACTAAAGCACAAATGCATCAAGTTCAATTATGCATCCATCAATAAATAATGGAGGAGCTATCAAGTCCTGTTTGGAACCATCATGATCATATGGAGTAGCAAGTAAGAACAAGGTCATACATGCATTGTTGCATTAAAAGACATAGTCCAATGATCATCCAAGGAAGAGGGGTGCAAAGGTAAATTCATCTCACTTTAATCCTATTGAACAAGCACACATCAATTAGGATTGTGAGCCTTTAGTTCACCACCATAAATGACATATGTTTTCCCACTAGGATTAAAATAAGATAAATGATAGTGAATTCAAATAATGGTATTCATTAAGCAATCATGATTCAATAGATGGAACTCATTTTTTAAGCCAAGGTCATGATGCCAAGTGAGTATGACAGTGACTTTTAAGTGTTGGAAAAGGGTAGTCCTAGGTGAATAAAGAGGATAGCATGGAATTAGAGAGGTAAGCATCCTCAAAACTCAGTCATGATCTCATGACAAGCACAATCCATAATGAATGCATTCTACTAGACAACAAGGGAGGCCTTTTTGGTTTCAATGAAGAACTATCAAGCACTGTTCAAGCATAGTCAGTAACCAATGAAGCTACACAGGGCAATCATTACATTCATTGAAGGAACAAGTGAATCATGTTTTCACTTTAGTAGTGAATGATAAACTATGAAGAATTCATACAATGAAGAGAAAAGTGGGCAGTAGTCTCGCAAGTGGACAGTCAAAGCATACAATAAGAAGATAATATAGTCATGTGAAGTGACATGGAAAATAAAAAGAGATGACAATCCTGTAGGAAGTAGTACACAAGACACAATTTAGAAGATCAAAAATAGTGAATTTAAAATGTTAGTGGTAGAGTCTTTTCATTTTAGCGTACAGTCTCAAGTAGACACTCATTTAGCCATTAGCCATGTGCAGTGAAAGAGGGAAGCATGATCATCACAAAGGGTAGAGTGCAAGGATCTGTGAAGGTATATCACAAAGGGTAGAGCTATGTTCTGTTCAGATTGGACAATCAAGAATAGAATTCAATGAGGAATACAAATTGATAGTTAGTTGATATCACTCACAACAAGAATCAATGGAAAACCATCTATGAAGGAGGTGTTGCAATCATGGTAAAATGATCAGCCATAACATAAAGATTTACCATGAATATTGAGGAACATGAGAAGCTATCATTGAAAGGATAGTATAGTGCATTCCAATAGAGCATCCCCAAGAATCATAACAACTACAAGACATGAGAAATGAAGGAGACAATCAAAATAGCCACCATATGCATCAAGAGACCATGCATGAAAAGGAATCAACAGTGAACGACCATCTACATTTAAATAGAGTCATACAAAAGAGAATTTCAAATGAAAATGTATGCTATAGTGATCTAATACATATGTCTTCAAAGTGACTAATGAAAAGATGGTCTCAAATCTGCAATATGATAGTATGAGCAAGATAAAAAGAAATTGTTGAGTCTAAATGCTCAATCAAAAGTTTGTATGTGCATGTTTCCAAGATAACATCTATGACAAAAGATTATCACAGTGAGTTGCAAAGGGTAACTGCCACAAGATAATGAAATAGTTTGAAAAGATTTAAAACTCAAATGCATAAGTCATGATGTTATTCCTAAGAAACAATGAAAAATGACAATCTTAGATGATGACAATACTTATTGATAAAGCATGGGACAATATTTGTAGTGTGAGAACAATGAACCCTTTTCAAGGTCAACTAAAACAATGACCATAAAGCATGATAGATCTTACATGAAGGAATACTCTGGGAAAGATGCTGATAAGACTTGACAGTTAAAGATAGTCAAGTATTAGACCAATATCAAGGACAATATTTTTACAAAATAAGTGGCAGTCATCATCAAGGGTAGTGCCATGATGACTAATATGAAAATGTAGCACAATTAGTAATCATGTATGTGACAGTAAGAAACAAGAGTTTCTTCACATAGAATTTTAGTGGTGATTGCATGCAAAGATAGGATTTTATTGTGCAATGTCAATCTAGTTCTTCTATAGTGATACTTTCAACATTTTGAAGATCTAGAAAAAGATACAATATTATGCCATGTTTTGAAAAGCTAAGCATGTATTCTTTGAAAGAAAATAGACAGAGTGGTAATATGGTGTTAGAGTCTCAAAAGAAGGTAGGAAATTCAAATGCAAAAAACCCTAATTATTTATTCATGGTTGTGGCCTGAAAAATCATTATTTTTTACAAAAACAAAAACCCACTTGGGGTTTTTGCATTGAGACACAAATATAGAGAATGGTAAAGGGTTTTTCTCCCATTTTTGTACAAAAAATGCTATTTTTTTGAAAGGAATGCAAGTTCCATTTATGGTTTTCTTTCCTGCATAAATATCATGGAAGGCATAGGTTCTAGAAAGACCCAAATGAGAAAAATGGAAAAATGTTCAAGCTTGTTCCAAAACATGCATACCCAAAATGAAAAGCCTCTTTTCTCTTTCATAACTATGCATAATAGAAATACCCAAATGCAAAATGGATTTTTTTTTTTTAGAATGAACAAAAGTGCATCAAACCCAGCTCATTTCTTCATGGTAGTAGCCTGAAGAAATGATTTTCTTCATAAGGTGAAAAATCCCATTTGGGGATTGTTTCAAAGTTCGAATTACAAAAGAAAAAGCTAATATTTTCACCATTTTGCCACTGGTTGGAGCTCAAAATGAGCTTTAATTTTCAAAAAAAATGGAGACGAATCAAGCTATATGTCAGAAGAGAGCTTACCTGAGCTCAAAATTTTTGTTCTCATTAAAAATGCAAGATTTTTTGCCATAGAAAACCACTGTCAAGCTTCAGAAAACACCTCAACGACAGCTGAGAGCAAATAGAATTTTCACATATAAAAGGCACAAGATTTGTATCACAAAAAGGTGTATGGCTACAACCCTGACATCTTAAGTAGCTTTCAAAATGGAGGGTACAAGGCCATATTTTTGTTAAGGAAAAGCATTTACCTCATTTTTCTAGTGAGGAATCTCCAAGAATCATTCATAAATCAGCCATAAACCATTCTACAGAACTCATCATTGAAACCCCATGGCAGAAAGAAGAGGAGCTTCATGAAGGTTTGATGAAAAAATGAAAGAATTTTTGAATTTTTTCATTGTTTTGTGTTAGGGTTTGAAACCCTATTGAATGTCGACCACCAAAAGGTATTTTTACCTTGTTTTTTTAAAATTGCAAACACAATTTAATATGCTCCATGGGCTAAGACTTCAAGTCTTATGACTTGTGCTTTTTGCCTTGTGATGGCCATTCTTCATCATGCGTGCCTTAGTGAATTTTCATGTCTCTTATTATCTTGCATAAAAGTATTCAAGACTTATGTGGTGTATTAGGTCGAACCTTGTCTCCTAATTGCATTAATTTAAGTGGTATGACATTTTAGTTAAGTGATGTTAAGTATAACTCACTTAATGATAAATGATATTTCAAAATGCAAGGTAATGGTGAGTAATGCCTTAGGGTAATTTGAGTTGGGTAATGTTCTTGCAAGCCTTGAGGAATGGTTGGGGGATTTATTATTATTTTTGCATTTATTCTAAATTGTAAAACATTGTTTAAGTGATGTGTTTACAAATCACTTTATTTGTTGTTACTTATAATGCAAAATGTTGATGTGTTTCAAAGAATGGTGGAGCCTCTTGTTGTTTAGCATTTGTTTCCTGAAATGTAAAATATTTTGATTAAGTGATGTTATTATAAGTCACTTAATAAAATTATTATCTTAAATGAAAAATAGAGTATTATGCCTTTACAAAAAGCACCAAAAGTGTGGGTCAAACAGGTTGAAGACATGTGTGAGCAAAAATGATGACTATCCAACATGGAAAAAGTGTGTGAGGTTGTATTTGACTATTTTTGGAGGGAATGGGTTATTTGGAGTAAATTTTTTCACATTTTTAGTGTGACTATGGTCTTGGCTTGACCTTGCTTCATGTGGAGGACAGTTTGGAGTGATTTTAGAAGGTTCTTTTTGGCCTTTTCTGCTGCATCCAACCAGAATCTTCTAGATGAACTTGTGTGAAGGATTTGTTTAAAAAAATTTCTTAAGTAACTTCAAAATATGTTGTTGGAGTTAGTTCTTTCCTTCCAATAGAGTGATAGCTTATTTTTTGGAGTTACCTTTTCAATAGGAGCAGTATTGTAACTTAGGAATATACTTGTATACTAGTGAGTACTTTGGATCAATGATATTGAATATTTTCCTTCTCATTTCAGGCTTTATTGTGTGCATCTAGTGGTTGATCAAATTACTTGTGTAATGCCCCGTCTAAATAACCTAAGAATGTTGCAAAGGTGATATAAAAGTGTAATATTTTTTTTAAAGTACTAATATAATGTTATCTAGTTGCATACATTCTTAGGTTAATCGACGTTACACTACTTTAAGTTTTCCATAAGCGACTTATGTACTTCGCATTGCTCCCAATTAAATCATAACATAAGATAACATTGCATAATATTAAATTTTCTATTCATGATAACATAATAAAGTACAAACCCTTTTTCCATACATTGCATTGATAAGATATTACATTGCTCATCCATCTGATGAGGTAGTTCAAATAACAAATACTTTATAATTACATTGATCACCTCTTATACATTTGAGGGATGTTTTTACTTTTCAAGTTTTACAATATACAATAATGAAGAAATAGAAGGAATCCATGTGCGAGCTCTCCATCCATGAAGCGCTCAATGCATCAATCGAACTGGGGACCCAACGGAGTAAGGTGCACGTTCCACCCAACCATGTGGTACCCGTAGGTCCACCCCCCGTGCTAGGAGATAGTAATAAGGCTACCTAGACCAAATCTACTAACCCTAGACACTAGTACATACAATCTATTGGTTACGTTGCTTCCAGATTTTGACAATTGATTGATACACAAACTTAGGGTTAACTGTTATTCTAGGTGGAGTGTCATCACAACGATGCAATGGTTACCTTGGTGTTTCTTCCTAGGTCCCGGCCCCCAATCCTTGGGTTACCCTGGAAACCTCTTACGAAACCCGGCCCCTAATGCATGCAGTTGTGGAATCGAATGTCCCTTAAGGAAACGAGACATCGATTTTGCCATTCCAGGCCTTCTCGACTTATACTCATAACTGTAGTAGCTTATGAGTCATAAATGAGGCATAAGCATCTTATTACATATTTTAAATCTATCTACTGTGTTCTTTAGTTTTCACTGTCTTACTTAACTAATTGTAAGTTACCCTGACACCACTTTGTGTGTCGGCCCTTACAACTAGCCACTCCCCTAAACATAACGAGGTTACTAAATTCTCATGACTAAGGTTTACAATATGCACAATTACAACTGAAAATAATAAACAAATCATAACAATATCATACACTTCTTTAAATTCTTGCACGTACCCAAGTCAATAGAAATATTTTGAAAACAACACCACCCTTTTTAACCCAGTTGATCTGGAAGACTTGATTTTTTTTTTTTTTTAATTTTTTTTCCCGTTTTGCCCATTTAAATACACGATTGAAAACATATCATCAAATTCTACATCTAAAATTTGGATTTACTAAATCCATGTATCAATCAGATTGAAAATAAT
This sequence comes from Sequoia sempervirens, assembly GCA_007258455.2. NCBI lineage: Eukaryota > Viridiplantae > Streptophyta > Pinopsida > Cupressales > Cupressaceae > Sequoia > Sequoia sempervirens. The sequence continues at coordinate 19,691 of VDFB02299641.1, forward strand.
AATATTTGCAAATTACAAGAAATTAACTACTTACTTAAATCTATCTTGTTAATTTTCACAATTTTACTATTTTCAATTCACTATAATTTTCTCAACCTTTTATTTAGTATTTTTCTAAAAACATCATTATTTTAAAAGAAATATTATATATAAATATATATATAATTTAAATTTCTTTTATTTATAATTTTACAAAATACAATTATATAATTATATATCTATATACATATATATATATATATATATATAAATATATATATATAATTATAATTTCGAATTACATTATATACAAATCGAACTTTTTAAATAAAATCAAAAAGTGAACAGAAAAATCGCGTTCAAATCACATTGAAATGAAATTTCCATGTTAATAAAGTTCTTACGCAGTAAAAGGTTAAGGAAACCCCAGCGCCTTAAGCGTACTGGAGTGGGCCGCGGCCCTTAGAGCTGCGGCCAGCAGCCCTCACCAGGACTGCACCCAGCAGCCCTGGTGGCTGCTGTACGCAGTCATGGAGGCTGCGGCTCCCAATCAAACAGAGTGAGGGGAGGGTTTCGGCCCTCCCCGAACCCTATTCAAATTTTTTTTAATTTAAAATCGTTTACAAAAATGTAAATTGCGGATTGATTTTAATCCGTCTTTTAACACGAATTTCAATGACGAAATTCCGCCGGTGGAAATTTGTTCCGTACGGCGGATTTTCAGTATAAATAATTTCATAAAAAATTTCTATGTATTTTAACAATACATTTATTTTTATTTTTTTTTAAAAACACAAATAAAATATCAGAAACATAATTTCACAGAAAATTCACAGGAAAGGAGAGAAAATATATATATATATATATATATATATATATATATATATATATATATATATATATATATATATATATATATATATTTTCATTTCATAACAGTAAGTATTGAGTCTATGCATTTCAACAGAAAATAACAGTAGTTATGCACAGAATAAACTCTAATTTTTATTTCTAAATCTTCAGACAAATTTCATCTAAAAACATTCTAAAAACTTGCAATATTCTCTGTAAATTTTCTACTGTATAAAATAAAATAAAAACTATTTTTTTTTTCTCCATAAACAATATTCCCAGAAATCAATTTTACATTTTAAAAAATCTTTCTTTTCTTGTTTCTTTTGTTTCTTGTTTCTTGAAATTCTCACAATCAACAAACTAAAGATTTTAGAGAAACTTTTCAAAGAAAATACAAGAATTCATCATTAAAGAAAAATCCCTTTTTCCAAAAACAAACATAAATAACCAGGAAAATACCTGTAGATAGAAGATCTTGTTTATTGAAAAGAATCTTTGCCTGAAGAATGCAACTTCCCGCAAAGCCAAATCCAAAATAATCCAACCACCAAAATCCTTTGATGAATCTTCCACAAAGAAAATAACAACCCCAACAGAGAGGAATACCAATTCTTAAGAATTCCAAAATTTTTTTTTACACAGAGAGAATGATTTTGCCAGTGCCCAGAAAATATCCCCGAGGCAACAGAATAACCCCGTACCATTTCCCGAGATCCACAATAACCTCTCCGTAACCAAATTTCCAACAACCTTTTCCATTATGGCACTCATACACTTGTCGAGAAGTTGTTGAGAAAATATCTTCTCCACTTCTCGGCAAGTTTTGCCATTCAATAATTTTGCATGCAATTTCAAATAATCTATTTAATTTTAAAATTTGAAATTAATTTTCTTTCAAAACACATGCAACTTAATTAATTTTATTAAATTTAAAATTTAAAACTCATTTCACATGCATATTCTAATTTAATTTATTTAAATATAATATAATCTATGCACTTAATAATTTAATCTGATTAATTAATTTATTTAATTAAATAGTTAAATCCTTTTAAAGATTAACTATTTAACTAATTAAACTAACTAATGTATTAAATAATTAAGTAAATAAATTTCAATTATATTTAAATATTAATTTTAATAACAATAAATAAAACACAATAATCAACATTAAACATAAGCAAATTTACCTTTTTTTTAAAAACGGTTTAACCAACAGAAACGCATTACAACCTATGACTCAAAACTGAAAAAATGACCTTGTACTAAGACTAGGGTTAAAGACCGGACTAGGATTAACCTAACTACTATCTCCCTTTCAACATTTTCCGTTGAGTCTTGACACGCTCAGACCTGATTACACAGGTGGAGTCGGTGTCATGTACCTGCAATCCTGCAACCGAACAAACAATGTACATACATGCATATATATATAAAATAGTAAACAGGCACACCGTGCGGAGAAAATCACAGATATCGCAGGGCACTCGCAAGCGAGTGATGCGATTCTGTTCTCCACACCAATACACTCACAGAAGACTGACTCAATACATGTTGTTAGTCCATCATAAGCGTATGCATATCCATAATCAACTGAAAATAATCATCTACTCTAAATCATGTCATTTCTGAAATCAATAAACATCACATAGAATATCATCATGTCACACAATAATCCTTCATCGCTCAAAATCAGCGATCCAAGTATCCAACAAAACAACATAATCTAACAACATGAGAAAGTATCAATAGAAAGCATAGCATAAACGGAGGGG
>VDFB02299642.1:0-20434 GCA_007258455.2 Sequoia sempervirens
TGTTTGTAGTGATGAGATTGATGAGACATATCATTTGGATGGTTTAGTGAAAACTTCAAGCATGATGGAACAGGATAGGAGAATGCCCACATGTTTTGACACATGGATAGATGAGGATAATTCAGAATTTTCAGTTGTTGATCATTTCCTTCAAGGAGTTGATGATTTTGTTCTTGACACCCATAGTGGACCAACCACTCAAGAGTTGTCTTTGATGGGTGTTAAAGGCATCCGTAACTCATCTTTGGTTATGTCATTGATTTATTATGATATGACAGCTTTCTTTTTATTGATTGGTGACTTCATCTTCATTGATTCGTCATGGGTTAGTAGCTGTCCTACTTGGAACTCCATGGCACTTCCAGATTTAGCATGGTCTATAACAGCTATTCAGTTGCTTGGGAATGTGTGGAGGCATATCTATTTGATGGATATTGCATATGAGATGAATTATCTGCTTATAAATGGGTATGATGACACCATTGGCATTGGTCTTAATGCTGGTTTGAGTCATCACAGCAGCGTTTGGTGGCCTTATGGATTGGTTTATATGCATATAAGAGTTCAATTTCACATCTTCTTACTGGTCTACCATAATGGATGGGTGTTTCATGGTGATTTCGTGAAAAGATTCCAGTTGCATCTCTTACAGTAGGTTGGATAGATTGGTTTGGGATCCAGGTATTGATTGGTTGGGTGCATCATTTCACATGGATTCCATTATGTTGCTTCACGGATTATGGTATATTGGCATTTCAATCGGAGTGGAGTAGTGGGTTGTATGGTGATTGCTTGAGGGCAAGCAATCCCGAGAAGGGAGGATTGTAATGTCCCCATTCTTGGAGTGACATTTTGATGACTTGATCCTAGCCCATCCAGCATTCTCGTGGGTTAGATGGCGAGATAAGGGAATGATATTGGCCATGAGAATCATAAATTTTGGAGAAGAATTATCCTTAACAAGAAATAAAGCATCATGTTGATCATATTTTATTAATATCTCGTGTCCACTTGCAAGTCAAAGCAAACAAGGAGGTCCACTTGTAAGTCAAAGCAAACAAGGAGGTCAATTCTCTCTCCTAGGACGATTTAGGAGACTTAAGGGAGAAGGCAACCAATATTTTAATAAATAAAATTGGATCCTTGGATAAGGATGGCTTAGGTGCCTTAGTGAAGAAGGCAAGGAATATTTTAATGAATAAAATCAGATCCTTGGCTAAGGGCGGCTTAGGTACCTTGGAGAAGAAGGAAAATAATATTTTAATAAAATAAAATCAGATCTTCCCTAAGGGCGGTTTAAGTGCCTTAGCCATGAAGTCATTGAATATTTTATTGAAAACAAATCAAATTCTCTTCTAAGGGCGGTTTTGACTTGGAGCCTTATTCAAAGGCTTAGAAGATTGTAAGATATCTGGTTTTTTGGTGTTGCTATTCTGTTAAGACATTCTGAAGAGAGTTGTCTCTTGACTGAAAGTAATTTTCAGTCAATTCAAGGTGGTGCTCCCTTGAATATAGTGGTATGGTGATGACCCCATTCCACCATGTGAGATGAATTCAAATAGAGTTCATCATAGAGCTTAACCGGAGTGCTTTAGTGAAGTTTAATTTGCAGATTTGGATTTTGTTTTGTGACACTTTCATCAATACTTGCTAGAAGAGGGTTTTCAAGTGGTTTGCTTGGCAAAGGAGGGAATCTTTGGCAATTTCCAGTTTTCATGCATAATCAGACTTTTGTAACATCAGTCTTCAAGTTGATTTCATTTTTAGATCTGAGGATTATTGGCATCTACAACCTTCAGTGGGCTGCTATAGTTGCATTTCAGTCATTTCCAACAGGGCATATCATCCATACTTCATATAGCTTCATCTTCTATTCACATGGCACATTTGAATGCAATTGAAGGTCTGAAATTCAAATCAGACTTAACTAATTGTACTTTCCAGCCCTCTCTATTTGTAATCAGCTTTCAAATCAAATAAGAAGATAAGCTGTCATTGCTGGGTATGTTCATCTATGTTTATGTGACTGGTTTGATTGCCTAAAATCTATGTTCAAGTTCATTTCTTGTTATTTATATCTACATGATATAATAAACCCTTGTTGAAAACAAAAGTTAGAGAGCTTAAGTGCTTTACGAGAAAAGCAAATCAGAAATTTTCAGACTAGCGAAGGGAAAAATTCAGTTAGAATTTGTAAGGGTTCTTACAATTTGAAATTGAAAACTATATGAGAACTCCAACTGTACATAGGCGAGTTCAAAATAGACATGCTCAATAGGCGAGACAGTGAGTTAACTTGAAAAGAAGTGTCAAGTCAACTCCTGTGTCTAATGTCTATTCTGAAAAGGTGGGGCGTCCTAATTTGTAGCTCACTGGCCGTGATCTCGAGCAATTAACCCCTCCACGAGGTTGTTGATAGCATCACCATTTTGAGATCATCACATGTCTTAACTGTCAATTCACTACTTGTTAGCAACTTGAGCAATCCTGGAAATATTTGCACACTTCAACTGGCAGTTCATTGATTGGTAAATCTGGTGGCTCTGCAATTGAAGTGATGGCCTCTATTTTTTCTACAGCTTTATGCTTTTGACGCTTTTCATGTTTTTCTCAATGGAAGAGTGGCGGCGAGAAATTGCTGCAAACAAAAATTATCAATTTAGGGCGTTTGGTGTGGGTAGATGCGAGTGGCGTATTTCACAAAACTGGCATTTTGTAAAGCGGCACCTTATTGCGGCAACTTTGCTTTTTGGGAAAGCTGAAATAGCTCTGTGGGCTAAAGTACTTGCAGCTAGGGGCATATTTTACAAAAAATTCCAAGATGTGGGTTTTGTAGAGAAAATGATTCTAAGCAAACCCACAACATCAGAAATTCGAAAAAATGCTTTTTTGCTTGACATGCAAAGTGTGATGGTCCTTAATAAATTTTGATAATTTTGTCTTTGATGTTGAGAACAATAGACTATGAAGCCAATCTTCAAATCAAATACTTAGGAGTACAAGAATAAGAATAGATAAATATCTGCGATGTTCCCTTATTAGACCAAGTAAATTTTGTTTTAAATCCTCTACAACTTGATTGAACAATGGGTCTTTAGCAATACCTTCCCCTTAGCAATTTCAATCAAGAATAATAATAATAATGGAGAGTCGAAATTAGGAACTTATGTTCTTTGTTTGATATGCGAACCCTGCTGCTACCAATTTGAAGTATAATGATTAGAATTTGGAGCTATCCCTGTGGCGTCTCTTGTCTCTAAATTATGGAGTATCAATCTCAGTATGATTGGAATATAAATTGAATTCTCTGGAGGATTGTTGGGGATATCTTTCGATTTACATCACTTCATTCTTATCTCTGTATGCCCCAATTGGAATGTCTGATGGTGCTTGTCTATCGACTGTCCTTGGAATTTGTCTTGGTTGGATCTGTGCGTCCTTTACCAATATGATGCTAATTTCTGCAACGTCTTTGCCTCTGACTTGCTTCCCTCTTGGTTCGTGATTTTCTGTATATTCCTTCCTCCTCATTGGCTAAAGCTAGATATAGGCGGGTCAATGGACGTGTTCCTTCAAGCGTCCTCTCCAAAGATGCGTCTGATCCTTCACTAATCGCGTCCCTTCATTAACTTGATTTAATTAATCTTGTATTTGTTTGATCGGCTGTATTAGAGCTTGATTAGTACAATATATAAGAAATGAGTTTGTCTAGACAATTGTATTTAAATATATGTATATATATATATATATATATGTAGATCTTTTATCTATTAAAAAAATGTAAGTGTATTAGATCATATACTTATCTTGATTACTTCTATACATTGGGGACATCACAAGTCTCCCCCGCTTGACATTGCTTGTCCTCAAGCAACACAGGGTCTTCTTCCCTTAAGGTTTCTTAATCTCTTGATTCCCTAGTCTGGAATGCTTGTCTTATCCCGGGAAAGGATTGTAACATTTCGTTACATCTAATCCATTCCCAAGCCTTTTGGACACCTTATTCTTAGGTCTATCCAACCCTATAACCTTGGAAAAGATTGTAACATTTTGTTACAGCTAATCTTTTCTCAGGTCTTCTGGACACCTTATTCTTAGGTCTATCCAGCCTTATAACCATGGAAAGAGATTGTAACATTTCGTTACATCTAATCTTTTCTAGGTCTTATGAACACCTTATTCTTAGGTCTATCCAGTCTCTTTACCTTGGGAAAAGATTGGAACATTCCATTACATCTAATCTCTTCCCGGCTTTATGGATACCCTATATCTTGGTGTATCCATCTTAGTTCTTTACATGCATAATTTTGTTATAATTTTACACCTTATCCTACAAGGAAATGACTTATTAGCTTATATTGAAAGCAAAAGAAGAATTACATACAATAGTTAGTTTGTTTCTTGTTCTAGTCAAGAACTCTTAGGGGTTTGCCCTTCTTGACTTTGTTTATCTCTAAATGCTTTGAGGGTTTCTTCTCTTTCCCATGTAGCATCATCTTCAGGAAGTCCCCTCCATTTGATTAAAAACTTTGTAATGATCCTGTTCCTCAAATTCCTTTCTTTGGTGTATATGATAAATTCTGGCTCTAAAATAAGTTGCCCTTCCTCATCTAGAGGAGGTAACTTAGTGCAAGGGAGGACTTGCTGCCCAAGAACCTTTTTAAGCCTGGATACATGGAAGACATTATGGATCTTGCTGTGCTTTGGTAGCTCTATCTCGTAAGCCACCTCCCCCACTCTTCTTATAATTGTATACAAGCGAATTTGCATCCCCTATGCAAATCCCCTTTTTCCTTTATCCACCTTAGAAAACCAAGTTTGGAGGCTTAATTCCAAGTAAGCCCGCTGTTGGCAGCCCACTTGGTGCCTGTTTTGAGCGTCGGTGGAGGCCTTTCTGTCGGGGACGCCCGCGCGTCGAGCAGATGTCTGCGCAATGCGCTTACGTCCCTGGCAGATTCCTGCGACTGAACTTGCAAAGGTGTTACACTTCTCATTGGCAGTGAAGTTGTAACGCCCCTTTCAGCCGACCGACCCGAATATGGCTGTTTTTCCTCATTCCCTCTTCAAATTCGCCCCTTCAACATTCAATCCAACTCTTCACAACTTCGTCTGAGCTATTGCACACTTCAAGCTTCCATACTCACACTTTTGCATCCACTCTCACTCCAAGCATTCAAGCATTCCATTGTAGCGAAAGCTTCACTCCGTCACCTCGGTAGAGCACATTTGGGACCACGCCATTGCAGCAGAGGCTTGAGTTCGTCTCATTTCTCCTCGAAGTAGCCTTGAGTGCTCTTGGTGGAGGTGGTAAACTTCCCTCTCCTCTCCTCTATCACTTGGTTGAGTAGCATAATACTGCTTTGTAGTGTTTGCATTCTCTTTATTACAATATTTCTTTATCTCGTTTCCTTGGCTGTCCGTGGAGGTGGAAACACCTAAACGGGGGTCTGACTGAGGCAGACCCCTATTCAGCCACCCAACATTTTCCCTCTTTCTGTGTGTAGGTGTGCGTGCTTCGCAGAAGATCAGCTGGCAAACGAATTTCTCGGTGAGATTCTCCTCATCTTCTTTACTCTTGCTTATTTACTTTACAATATTAGAGAATACTTCGTTTATTTACTTGCATCATTTTGGCCCTTTAGTTAGTCAGCTGGGCCATTAGTCGTTTCAACAGGTTTAACCTTGCTTGTCACCTGGCATTTGTGCGGCGTGGGGCGACCAGCACTTCGAACTCCGGTGGCTAATGGAGTCAAAGACAGCTTAAGGTCCCTGGGGTGAGAGCTCCCACGAGACCTGAGGTTGAACTTTGAAAACCTGACTTTAGCCCCACCTTAAAATCCGGAGTTGCGGTGGTATGGGACCCTCCGCCAGATACCAAATCATTCTCATCCTCATAACCCTAAACATTACACTCAGATGAAGTAAGTTAGGGAAACCTCTCACATCTTGACCCTCCATGACCTAGGGTCTTGCACGTAGTGGTCCCCCTCTCTTACATTTTTGGTGAACCTGACATGAACCAATGTCTGTTCATCTGTTAGTGTTGAGGCTTCCCTTGGGTGCTCCATGATTGTTGTGTTCTTGAGTGTTGTGAAAGTTTATGAGCATCACAACCCAATCCAAAACTTTTGGGCATATCATGAGGAGAAGTATATGACACCTCCCGATGGATAGGATGAAGGTCTGGCTTGGTCTCTCTATAGGCATTTTCTTTGGTCTTGCCATTAGTTCGATTGTGCAGGAGTAGTTATCGAGGAATGAGATGCGATTTGTTGATGAAACCAATCACATTCCCACTCCTCCTGCGTCTCCCACACCATCATCGGTGGATGAGCATGAGGTCATTCAAATCCCTACTGAATATGTGTTCACCCTTACTAAAAAAGGATAGAGGCGACTTAGGAAAACTCATTGGAAAAGAAATCCGAAAGAAGATATTTCATTTTACTCGGGTTATTGGTGGTTAAAACATGGTGGGCAGAGATGACGTTGAAAGCTGGAGTTCTCCTGGGTCTTTTGGCTGCATAAGCTACTTGGGGCAACTTGAGCACAGGTCACCAGAAGTGGGCAGAGGGTTGGGGAACATCTGTGCTCCCACTTCCGTTTACATGGCAGAATGGTTGCTATGGTATCACTTTGGTAGCGACTTCATCAAAAGGTAGACCAAGGATGCCCCAAAGACTTTAGCTTTACCTATACATCACCTCCCCGGGTGAGGTGGTAGGTCCCGGTAGCCGGAGGTGGCTCACAGTGGAGACCATGAGGTGAAGTGTGGTTTCCCGATTGGAGGCCTAATGTGGCTTGGCCGGTGGCTTTAAGCGAAAGTCATACTGGTGGTGGTTCTGGAGGTGGACTTGGCGGTGGCTTTGGAGGAGGTTCCTCTGGCCCTCTGTCTTCTAACGACCCTATTTTGAACACTTTGCTTCAGAATATGGGTAAGATGCAGAGCCAGTTGGCAAGCCTTTCCCAGGCCTCTGCCCAACCTATCTTCCAACCTTTCTTCCAACATAGCCCATTGTCGGTTGCCATCTTGAACACTCCCTTCCCTCAAGGAATGGAGATCCCTAAATTTGAGAAGTTCGGTGGCAAAGGAGATCCGCAGACACATGTGTCTGCCTTTAACACCCTTTGCATGGACTTCTTCCATCATGATGTGTTGATGGCTAAACTATTGCCCCGATCTCTCAAGGACATAGCACTTGAATGGTACTATTCCTTGCCTGACAATTCTATCTTCTCATTCGATCAACTTGTAAATCATTTCCTTAGACAATTCCAAGCAAACATCGGGCCGAAGATGACCTTTTCGGATCTCGTCTTATGTAAACAAGGAGATAACAAAAAGATTACAGATTTCATAGCGCGTTATCAAGTGCTCCTTTCACAAATCTCATATCAGCTGCCCGATTCTGACGTGCAGAAGGTGTTCATAGGCAACTTACAAAGGCCTTGGCAAGAGAAGTTTTCCTTGATGAAAAACCCTTCTTTTGCGCATTTGTGTGCAGCTCTACGAGAGTACCAACAAACGGTTGCTCAGTTTAGGGGATCCTCTTCGCGTTCCCGTTCTGAGGGAAAATTCATCATATCAATCTTTGGGAAAGGTAAAGCCGTTGCGAATGTAGTAGCCGCTGTTGATGACAACGGCCTCAAACGCAACCGAAAGTTCACAAAGTTGTCAAAATCTTATACTTCGATCTTACAAAAGTTGTTGAAGGATAAGATCATAACTTTACCGACCCCTCAGCCTGTTAAGGAACCCTACCCTAATTGGTATGATGGGAGCACTTACTGTCAGTACCATCGTGTTAATGGACATAATACCGAACGATGTATGTGGCTGTGTCATGAGATACAAGACTGCATCGAGGACGGTACCATTCGTCTCGATGGGAATAAACAAAACACTAACAAATTGGTGGCGAAGGAAAATACTAATAGTGAATTTTAGATATACACGGACCCGTTTCTATCATACTCTGCTAACATGATTATTGATCCCACTGATTCTGTTACCCAACCCGAGGCCTATGTTAATACGGTCACGGTAACTTCCACTGTTCCACTCGCACCCGGTTCGCCTGATGTTACTTTTACATCACAGGATTTTCCTTTAAACAACAAACCTTCACCTCTCTACATTCTCGCTCGTGTCAATGGTAACATTGTGACATGAGTCTTGATTGACCCCGCGAGCTGTGTGAAAGTTATTACTAAAGAAACATTGGTATTAAATTCACTGCAAAAGGAGAAATATGAAGAAACGAAATCTACCATCCGTACACACGATGGTATGAGTCTTAAACCCTATGGCTCGATTACTTTGTCCATCCTGGTTGGACCTAGGGCTGTCGACACAGTCTTCGATGTTATCCCAGAGTCGGATCTGTTTAGAGTGAAGCTGGGCATTCCCTGGTTAGCTTCTATGAATGGGATCGCCTCTGTTATCCACAAGTGTTTAAAATTTTCCCACGAGGGTGTTGTGCATGTAGTACATGACATCGGATATCAGCCCTTGGTGTCCCGTGGTGAATATTCATTGGATCACTTCTGGCCCTCCCCGGTCGGTCCGCTTCCTCCAAGAACGGACCTACTTTACAAAAACTATGTGAAGTATAAAATTGGGGGCAAAGGGGAGCTAGAACCGACCCTTCCCGTGATAGAACAATCGGTTGCCTCCTCTTCCTGAGAAAAGAAGAAGAAGCCCACACCGACTGCTATTCCTTCTCCGAAAGAGAAGGAGAAGTCCATGCCGGCTCCCTCTCCTTCCCGTAAAGGCAAAGAGAAGGCTACCTCCTCTCGGTCTGCCTTGTCCTCTCCCCCTTGTTGGGAAGAGTATTCGATGAGTCAGCCTGGCGGCTACCCACTGGGTCCGATGATCCCTCCTTGGCGTAGGCCCAAGATCAGGATTGCGGACCTCCCAAATGAATATCCTGAATCGTGGTATTACTTATATGGCAGAAAGAAAGGCTCTCCTAGAGAATTCGATCCGCGGCTCCCTACCGCTCCTGCTCCTAAGGCAATGAGTGGAAAGAGACCCATTGCCAAGGTTATCGAGTTGACTCCTCTTGTTGCTCCTCAGCCTGTTCCTCCTGCTCCCGTGCAGGAACCTGTTCCTCTGCTTGAAATGGCCATAGTGGACGTTCCTATGGTTGAGTAGGAACCTCTTGTCCCACGCGCGCTCCACAAATTCGGCCTCACTCTAGAAATGGCTGCCCCTTCGCCCGTGGGCAGAAGTGCGGCGAAGAGCTCTCTGGTAGAAGCCGGGCGCTTCATAAAAGAAAGGAGGAAGGAGCATTTTGCTCTGTTCGGGACCTCTAGGCATCTCCTTCCCTCCCATACCTTCTCTCTGGATTTGGTTCTCTCTCAGGCCCGTTTGCGAGCATGGATAGGCCTAACCTAAGCGGGTGCGAGTGTTCATGGCTGGATTACGTTAAGAACCACCTTCATGGTGTAGATTGCAGATATTCCAACCCTTCCAGAAGCGGATGCCAGTTTGCTTACTTTGGTTGCTCTGCTGCGGTCGCTGGCCTCTTCCCTCTGCCTAGCCGTGCGTAGGAGTTCATCTCCCTCAATGAAGAGTGATGATCCTTCGCGATGGGGCGATAAGAGAACCACCATCTTCATAAAGGTGAGGTCCTGCAATATGTCGTAGCCTTCCTCAAATCTTGATGGTTTGGTGCAAGCCTATTACAGGAACCCGTAGGCTCACTTGGATGGTGGGGAGTAGGGTTTCCTGTTTTGAGGGGGTTGTGCTCCAGAATTTGGAAATCGGATTGCTGGATTTATTTGGGTTTAGGAGAGCTTGGCGGTGGTATGTTCTGGGTTTGAGTGTTTGGGCAGCTTCATGAATTTACTGTTTTGCAGCCGAATTCTATTTTTGGCAATGGACAGGTTGGGTTCAGTTCAGTTGGTCTTCTTCTCCAGATGGTTCAGTTGGCAATATTGTTTTTGGCCCTTGGGTGCATTTTTATGGAGAGATAAGTATTTTCACTTTATAATATTATAATTTAATATTATAACGCCCCTCTTGCCTAGCATTATAACTTTATGTTGTTCTTAAAAAGGGGACTTGATGGGTAAGCTCTTCATTGAAAAGATATATTATATTTTGAGGCCAAATATTGGGTTAAGTAAAAAAGGACGCCTACTTGAAGAAAGGTTGATTTAAAAAAAAAAAGGTGAAATATTTGACTAAGGAAAAAGGACGCCACCTTTTGGAGGGAAGATGAGTTGAATTCAAATTTAGGGTTTGGGCGCCCTTCTTGAAGGTTCTAGAAGCTCTTCTCATATCTATTTATTTAGCGTTCAGCTCTTCATTTGGGATCTTTTGTCTACTATACTGTTATGCTGCTGGAATGTCTTCAGGCAAGCTTCGAGGAAAGCATACCTCCTAGCATTGGGCTCATCTTCTTGCTTGAAAGATAGCAACAAGTTGAGAATTAGATTGTAGTGTAATGTCCCCTTCTCATCAGTGATCAGCATTGCAATTCATCAGTCTATTCCGGAACCCGTAGACTGGAATGAGGTGAAATTAGGGTTTCTTGGCTTGGAGTTTTGTGGCATTTCATGTTATTTACTATTTTTAGTAAATGCTAGTTGTGGCAGTTGCAGTTGTCCATTCTTAGTCCTTTGCAGTTGGAGCAGTTATTATTTGGCTTGGTCTTCAGAAAGCTTTATATGGTGAAAAAATATTTAATTAAAGGCATTATGTTTTAATTCACTGTTGACACCCCCCTTGGCCTAAGGAGATAACTTAAGTTGATTTTAAAGTGGGGCCATGAAGGGTACGCCTTCATAAAGAACTTTATTAATTTATTTAAGGACTTTATTCCTTCAGCAAAAGTAGACGCCACTTTTATATTTTTGAATAAAGTGAATTTCTTGGAGGCTTTTGGGACGCCACTTGAGAAGTTGACTGGTCTTTGGGAATTGGAAAGGTCTCTTGTGTCTTTTGAGCTGCTTCTCAGGCAATTGAAGAGTTTTGTTGAGCTCTTATTTATTGAAGGCTTTTGCTCCAGCATTTCATCCATGAAAATTATGCTAAAGTTATGCTGTCGAAATGACAATTGACATATTGCTTCGAGGAAGTCTACCTCCTAGCCTTTCATCCAATTTCGTGTTTGCAATATAACACCTAGTTGGCTACATTGCTGCTTCTCAACATCAGACTAGCAGATTGAGCATCACAGATTGAAGATTTTGGAGTTTTTTCACAGTTCTGGTTTTCTGGTTTTTACACAGCTGAAGCTGATTTTGGTTCATATCTTTTGGAGTGAATTTTACTTTGTTCTGGGTACTTTGGCAATCCAATTGTTGACTCTAAGCGCCACCTTCCACAAAAAATTAGAATTTAATTTCAAGCTGCTGAATTTATCTTGCAAAATCGATTTACCAAGGAGGCCGTACCATTTGAAGAAGCCTTGGAATTCGTGCTAAATGAATGGGAGCTTTTGGTCATTGTTTCTGGACTTTATCTTGGGCGTCTAACCTCTAGAAAACTTCTGCAATTGATTTCACATCATTCGGAGGTAAATTGATCAACTTATAAGCATTTTATGATTTTACAGTTTGCTGGTTGAATTTCCAGAATTTTGATTTTTATATCAGATTGTTGCAATTTCCAGTTTTGAACATTTACTTCAGTATTTGAGAGTTATATCATTGTAAAAGTTCATACTTATTATCTAAGGTTCATTCCTTATCATTGTACTTTGTAATTTGCAGAGTTTAATTTGTAAGGTTGAGAATAAGCATTACTAATCCAACCAATCTTTCAGTTCTGCAATTACTTTTTTGTTTTATCATTAAATTACCCCTGGATGGTTTACCGCCAGTGTGGACAATCTATTTTGTAACTCTCTTATACCCACTTCATAGTGGTGAATCCCCACAATAACTCTGGCATGGATGCACGCGGCCCGTGTAGTTGGTTGACCAATTTGTAATTTTTCCCCGCTGTTTGGTGGTAAGCTGGAAATGTTGTAACAGTTGTATCGCCTGCTCGGTAGGTTTGCAATTTCGGTTTCGAGGCTCCCGTCATATGTTAGCACCTAAGCCCTCGATTGGGATCGCAGGTGCACATCATGGCGTTAGTAGTTTCATTCAAGTTGATTTGATTGAGTACTACCGCGCTAATCGGTTAGTTATTTATCACCGGTTTGTTGTGTAAATTCGCCGAAAAAGAATTAGTTAGCATATTTCATGTAGCAGGGTGGGTTGTTTAGCATTGTAGTTGAGTTTCATTGCATTTGGTAGCTGTTATTCAAGCATTTTGTCATATTTCAGAGTTGCTGATGTTGCATGGCTGTAGGTAGTTTTCATTCATATATCAAAAATAAAAAAAGATATTGTTCTGGGTATTAGTCATATCATCTTTTCTACTTGGGGCGACCCTACTTGCAATTTTGTAGAATTTATAATGAAGTTTCTGATTTTTCCTAGCTAAATCGCCCCTACAAGAGGGCTGTACCATTTGGGGAATGCCTTGGGATTTGTGCAAATTAAATGGGAGCTGTTTGGTGTGGTTTTAAGTATTCATTTTAGGCGCCTTCATCCTTAGAGCAATCTGCACTTCGTTTCATGCCATTAGAGTGAGATTTGAGCAAGATATGAGCAATTGAGTGATTATTATGTTGCAGATTTCTTCATTTTATGTTGCAGGTCTGATATATCAGAATCAAGAAAGTTGTCCCTTTGGTTGGGATTGAGCATTGGAAGTCACATTTGGTATTGGGAAGACATACTATTCAGTTGCAGTAATGAAGAACTTGAAAACTCTAGATTTAAATGAACATTCTGACATATTGTAAGCTGTTAGTAGTACTATCAGTCATTCTTCTCCTATCTCTCATTTAATCTATTGTATTTCCCACTGAATAAGTGGAAGAGGTTGGCTTGCCGCCTATTTACTTTCAGTTAAGTAGTTTAGGGACCCTCTAACCATATGCTCGCCATCACTCAGCACCATTCTTGGTTAGGGTTACTTGAGTTCATCATGCATTGATCCTCTGACCATATGCTCGTCTGCACAAGCGACATTCTTGGTTAGAGTTCCTTTCCAGTTGTGCATCTGCATTAGACCCTCTGACCAATGCTCACACCTTGCCCACATTGGGATCCTGGTGTACATTCTGGTTAGAGTTACTTTCCGCATCGTTTTGGTTTAGAGCTAACCTTAACGGGTGCGTGTTGAATTGTAATTGCATTGCAAAAAACAAAAAAAAAAAGTTGGTCCGGTTCTTTACAGTGGTATCAGAGCCATGATTCTGCCAACCTGTGCCCTATAGTGATTCGGTTGTCAGATGAGTGATAGTGATTGTAGATACTTCACTAGAAGTCAGGCCAGAAGACAACAGACACAGTTTCCGCCAGTGCTAGAAGCAGATACTTTGTCAGGAGCTTTGAGAGAAACAGGAAGAATAGTAGTTACTGGTAGAACAGTTGAGAACATGGCAGAAAGTCATAAGCAGGCCATGGATGAAAAGGATGAAAGGATGGAAAAGAAGTTTGATGGGATGATTGAGTTGATGTCCCGGTTACTTGCACGTATGGACCAGCAAATTCCTCATAATCATAATCCTAATCAAAACCATGCTACAGGAGAAAACAGTGGAGTCAATGGGAACAATGGTAATGGAGGGAGTAGAACTATTGGTCAGCATGAGGCCACCTCTAGAGGAACAGCCTCTAGGCCTCTCTTTCCTACATTCACTCAGAGGGAGGAACCGCAAGTTGAAGCTGTCATTCCTTTTGTAGATGATGCCAGGCAAGCCTACTTGGAGTATGCCACCTTACCCCTTGATCTTAGAGACCAATGGTCCTTTGATCAATTCTTGAACCAAAGAAACAGAAGAAACGGAGGAAGAGTTGATAACCGTGCTCATATGGCTCCTAGAACCGATTATCAACAAGCCCTTGGGAAGGTGTCATTGGCTCACTTCGATGGAAGTGATAAGTGTTCAGCAAGAATGTGGGTTCAGAAGTTAGACAACTACCTTTCACTTTGTCCCATGCCAGAAGAAGATGCCATCAAGTTTCAAACGCTTCATTTGGAGGGAGCTGCCCATGAGTGGTGGTACCATGGTTTGGTCATGCTCAGCCACAACCTCATTCGAACCTACGATGAATTCACCAATAAGCTGATTGATAGGTTCGACACTAAGGATCCTGAAGTGAAATTTCGTGAGCTTGCACAATTGAAGCAACATGGCTCCTTGGATTCCTACATAGCTGATTTCCAAAGGCTTTCCGTGATGGTGCCCAACATCATTGAAAGAAGATTGGTTGTATTGTTTTATGAAGGATTGGTTGAGCCCTTGAAAGGGTGGGTTAAAGCCTTCGATCCACCAAGTCTCGAAGAAGCCATCAAAAAGTCTCGAAGTATGGAGTTATCAGCTCCTAGGCCTAAATTTCCACCAAAGTCATTTGGTCACAAGAAGGATAAGAGGCATTTTTCAAATCAGCACAAGAAGTTCCCACCCAAGTTGACTGAAGAGCAACGTGAACAGCTTAGAAAAGAGGGCAAGTGTTATACATGTTTGGAGCCTTGGGTTAAGGGTCATAGATGTCCTGGAAGAGGGCGTTCTAATCAAATGGGGGCTTATTCTAATTATGGATCAGAATCTGATATGTCTGATCAGCAGTCTTATTTTGGGGACAGCGAGGAAGAAAGAGCTCCAGAAGAGTTCGATCATGAGCAAGGAGTTGGGGCCCCTATTGCCCAACTCTCTAGTTTCCAAAAGAACGAATCTTTCAAGGTTCGTGGTGGAGTTGGAGGTCATTGTATTGTTGCCTTAATTGATACTGGGGCAACACATAACTTCATTGATGAAGGTGTGGTTGCAAAGAGAGGTCTCAAAAAAGAATAATTTGAAGGATTCAAAGTCATGGTGGCTGATGGGTTTCATATTTCATGCAACCAAAGGGTTCCTAACATGTCTATGCAGTTGGGCAACTATGAAGTCAAGGATGACTTCTATGTGGTTACTATTGGTGACACAGATGCAGTACTTGGTATACAATGGTTACGCTCACTTGGTGAAATCTCTCTCAATTTACAAACAATGGAGCTCAAGTTCCAATCTGATGGAAAGAAGGTGGTGTTAAGAGGAATGTCCAATGGTGGTCCTCGAATAGTTTCATTCAAAAGAATGGAGAGGCTAATTCGGCATGATCAAGTTGAGTGGGCTGTGGAATGCATGGTCCTTCCGGCTAGTCCAGTTGAGACAAAGAGGGACTATCCTCCAGATATTCAGTCTATACTTACCAAGAGGAGTAAAGTGTTTGCTGATTTACCTCCTGGGCCGCCTCCTGAAAGAGGAGCTGAGCATGTCATTGAACTCAAGGAAGGGGCCAAACCAGTCATCACAACACCGTATCGGTATCCTAAGAAGCAAAAGGATGAGATTGAGAAAAACATAAAAGAACTCTTGGAGATGGGCTTCATTCGTCCTAGCAAGAGTCCCTTCGCTTCAACTGTAGTTCTTGTGAAGAAGAAGGATGGCACCATCCGCATGTGTGTGGATTATCGTGCCTTGAATCAAAGCACCATAAAGAATTGGTATCCTATTCCTCGAATTGATGAGCTACATGGTGCCAAATTCTTTTCGAAAATTGATTTGAGGTCGGGCTACTATCAAATCCGGATGAGAGGTTCAGATGTTGAGAAGACGGCATTCAGATGCCACTATGGTCATTTCGAGTTTCTAGTCATGCCTTTTGGGTTGACTAATGCTTCAGCCACTTTCCAATCTTGTATGAACAGAGTTTTTCAGAAACAGTTGAGGAAGTTTGTGTTGATCTTCTTCGATGATATTCTCATTTTCAGCAAGACATGGGAAGAGCATCTCAAGCACTTGGAGGAAGTGCTTAGCATTCTTGAGTCAGAAAGCTTGTTTGCCAAAGAGTCCAAATGTGAATTTGGAATGAAGGAGCTACTCTACCTTGGTCATATAATCAGCGTTGATGGAGTGAAGGTTGATCCTGAAAAGATCAAGGCAATAGTTGATTGGCCACCTCCAGAAAACTTGACTCATTTGAAGGGGTTCTTGGGTCTTTGTGGCTTCTACAGAAGATTCGTGAAGGGCTACTCTCAAAGTGCTGCTCCCCTTATTGACCTCACTAAAAAGGGGGCTTTCATGTAGTCAGAAAAGGCTCAAAGTGTTTTTGATAAGTTCAAGAAAATCATGAGTTCTTGTCCAGTGTTGGCCATACCAGATTTCTCCAAGCCATTCGAGTTGCAATGTGATGCATCAGGAGAAGGTGTTGGTGCTGTTTTGATGTAGGACAAACATCCCATTGTGTTTGAAAGTAGAAAACTAAGGGGTGTTGAAGGACCTATTCTATCTACGACAAATAAATGCTTGCAATCATGCATGCATTAGCGAAGTTCAGACAATATCTGGTGGGAAGCAAATTCGTGGTCAAAACTGATCACAACAGTCTCAAGCACTTCATGCATCAGAAGGATTTGAATGAAAGACAACAGAAGTGGGTGAGTAAGCTTCAAGCTTACGATTTTGACATTGAGTATGTCAAAGGGAAGAACAACATTGTGGTTGATGCTTTATCTAGAAGACCTCATTTGAGCTCATTGTGTGAGCTTACTGCTGATTGGAAGGAAATGTTGCTTGCTGATTATGCCAAAAATCAGTTCGCAACCAGCATCATTGAAGGTACTTTTCATGATGAGAGGTACAAGGTAATTGATGGTTTGATACATTACAAGGGAAGAATCTTTTTGGTGGCTGATTCCAAACTTAAGAAGAAGATTTTGATGACCTTCCATGACATTCCACTTGCTGGTCATCAAGGCTATTTCAAGACATATAGGCAGATTCGAGAGAGGTTCTCTTGGAAGGGGTTGAAAGAGGAAGTTCAATGTTACATCAAGGAGTGTAGCACTTGTCAAATGAACAAAAATGAGCACTCTCTTCCAGCTGGTCTACTGCAGCCACTTCCCATTCCAAATAAAAAATGGGAAAGCATTTCGATGGATTTCATCATAGGATTGCCTAGGGCTCAATGCAAAGATTGTATTTATTGTGGTGGATAGATTAACAAAATTTGCTCATTTCTTTGCCATTACCAGCTCATTTTCAGCAGCTCAAGTTGCAGATCTGTTTTTCCATGAAGTGTTTAGGTTGCATGGGTTGCCGAAAAACATTGTAAGTGATAGGGACAAGAAGTTCCTAAGCACCTTTTGGCAAGAAGTTTTCAGGATGAGTGGTACAGTGCTTACTCCAAGCACTAGCTATCACCCTCAAACGGATGGTCAAACTGAGATAGTGAACAAATGGTTGGAGGGCTATCTTAGAAATTATGTCTCGGAGCAGCAAAGAGCATGTGAGAGATCTTGGGGGTTGCCTCCTTGCAGGTCTGCGGGCCTGTAAGACGCTTTGTTTTTCCAACTTCATGGTTCCGAGCAGCTATGGAGTCCTTTTGCTTTTCTTGCACTTTCAGATACGCCAGACCGAGTATTGCTTCCTCGATGGTTCAGGTATACGTTTCTAACCTTATGCTCTTCTTGATCTACTTTACCGAGCATTCATCAATATTCATGCTTGCTAAAGTGGGGGAAAAATGTATAAGAGTGAATTTGCACCCCCTATGCACATCCCCTTTTTGCCTTTATCCACCTTAGAAAACCAAGTTCGGAGGCTTAATTCCACCTACTCCCGCTGTTGGCAGCCCACTTGGCGCCTGTTTTGAGCGTTGGTGGAGGCGTTTCTGTCGGGGACGCCCGCTCAGTGCGCAGTCGTCCGTGCGGCGCGCTTACGTCCCTGGCAGATTCCTATGGCTGAACCTGCAAAGGCGTTACACTTCTCATTGGCAGTGAAGTTGTAACGCCCCCTTCAGCCGACCGACCCGAATATGGCTGTTTTTCCTCATTCCCTCTTCAAATTCGCCCCTTCAACATTCAATCCAACTCTTCACAACTTCGTCTGAGCTATTGCACACTTCAAGCTTCCATACTCACACTTTTGCATCCACTCTCACTCACTTCAAGCATTCAAGCATTCCATTGCAGAGAAAGCTGCACTCCGTCACTTTGGTAGAGCACATTTGGGACCACGCCATTGCAGTAGAGGCTTGAGTTCGTCTCATTTCTCCCCCAAGCAGCCTTGAGTGCTCTTGGTGGAGGTGGTAAACTTCCCTCTCCTCTCCTCTATCACTTGGTTGAATAGCATAGTATTGCTTTGTAGTGTTTGCATTCTCTTTATTACACTATTTCTTTATCTCGTTTCCTTGGCTGTCCATGGAGGTGGAAACACCTAAACGGGGGTCTAACTGAGGCAGACCCCTATTCAGCCACCCAACATTTTCCCTCTTTCTGTGTGTAGGTGTGCGTGCTTTGTAGAAGATCAGCTGGCAAACGAATTTCTCGATGAGATTCTCCTCATCTTCTTTACTCTTGCTTATTTACTTTACAATATTAGAGAATACTTCATTTATTTATTCGTATCATTTTGGCCCTTTAGTTAGTCAGCTGGGCCATTAGTTGTTTCAACAGGTTTAACCTTGTCTCTGCTGTTGTCTAGCCGTATGGACGACAGTGCACTTTTGAGACTCCAGTGCGCCGTGCTGTCGTCCAAAGACCGCGCTTCCGTCCTCGGGCAGAGAGCTCCCTGAGGCGCAGAGTTGAACCTGAAAACCGACTCGCCTAGCCCCACCTTAAAACTCGGGATTGCAGAGTGACTGTAGGACCTCATAGTCCTCGTCATTCTCATCCTCATACCTTAAATATTGTACTTAGCTGAGGTAAGTTAGGGCAGCCTCTCGCATCTTGACCCTCTGTGACTTGAGGTCTTGCACGCAATGGTCCCCCTCTCTTACAATAACTTTGTAAGGGCCATAGAAATGTGGTTTTAGCTTTTCAGCCCCACTCTTTTTGATTGATATTTGCTTATATGGCTGTAGCCTCAGAGAAACTAGATCTCCAACTTCAAATGTCCTTTCTATGCGGTGTCTGTTAGCATAGATTTTTTGCTGGTTCTGGACTTGCTGCAAATTTTCCTTAAGGGTCTTCATGAGGTCGATATTTTTCTGTATGAAGTCCTGTGCATTTTGTAGCTTGCTTTCTTGGGTGATCAAATTTCCAAAGGGGCTTCATATCCATATAGAGCCTTGAAGGGGCTCATTCCAATTGACATGTGGTGGGTGGTATTATAACAATACTCACCCAAGTGTAGCCATTTTATCCATGTGGATTGTTGACTTGTTACATAATTCCTTAACTAACCCTCTATCCATTTGTTAACTATCTCTGTTTGCCCATCCGTTTGCGGGTGGTAACTTGTACTTGGAGTTAGATTTGTCCCTGCTAGCCGGAAAACTTCTTGCCATAATTGGCTAAGAAATTTACTATCCTAGTCATTGATGATTGTTTTGGGTATCCCATGAAGATGAAAGACTTCCTTAAAGAATAATTCTGCTACCTGAGATGCTTTGTATTCTGATGAAATTGCAAAGAAGTGGGCATACTTAGTAAGTCTGTCCACTATCACATATATGCTATCTTTCCCATGTATTTTGGGCAATCCGGTTATGAAATCCA
The DNA here is from genome assembly GCA_007258455.2 of Sequoia sempervirens. Lineage (NCBI taxonomy): Eukaryota > Viridiplantae > Streptophyta > Pinopsida > Cupressales > Cupressaceae > Sequoia > Sequoia sempervirens. Next base: position 19,556 of record VDFB02299642.1, read on the forward strand.
TCGAGATACTTTCCAGATTTTTGGTTGGGAATGGGTAGTGGTTGTAATAGACCTGCAAGATGACTTTGTTCCACTTTATTTTGTTGAAATTCTAAGTCAACCTAGATTATCAGAAATTTGAAAAAATGACCTTTGCTAGGGCATGCAAGAGCTTTTCAGTAACAAAAGCTGTAGGGGCATTAACAGAAGCTGCAAGGGCAATAGGGGCACCGGGGGCAATTTTTCCTGCGAAAAATTGACACATGGGTTTTGTAGACGCCAATGTGCTGATCAAACCCAGATTCTCTGTTTTATGAAAAGTTGACTTTTTCACCCGCATGTAAAAGAATCTTCGGAAAAAAGCATGGTGCTTCAAAAATGGAAGCAGTGGGGCAATTTTCTCGAAAAATTCTGGAACATGGGTTTTGCTACTGAGGTTGTGCTGAATGAACCCAGATGATCAGATTTTGAAAAAGATGCCGTTTACTTTGACATGAGGGAGAAAACCTAAGACAAGGATATGTTGTACCCCAAAATTAAAATTTTTGCTACACTTAGATATTTTGAAGAAATGAGTAAAAATCTTGTTAAATCTATCAAAAAGGTCAAAATTTGGGTGTGCATGTCTTGCATGAGGGATTAAAACGTAAAATTTCCAAAATCTGACGATCTGGGTTTGCTTAGAGTAGCCTAATCTACAAAACCCAGATCTTAGTTTTTCATCCCTACTTTTTAGGAAAACTGCTATTTTTAGAAATCTTCTAAAAATAGAAACTTTTTCTGGGTTTCTTTCGAAATGGATATTGGCAAAAATTTCTAAAAAAATAAAATTTCTAAAAATAGAAAGTTTGTCTGCCAGGGTCCAAACTGATTTTGATTGGCTCAAAATACTTCCATATC
>VDFB02299643.1:0-42859 GCA_007258455.2 Sequoia sempervirens
CTGGTAGAACAGTTGAGAACATGGCAGAAAGTCAGTCATAAGCAGGCCATGGATGAAAAGGATGAAAGGATGGAAAAGAAGTTTGATGGGATGATTGAGTTGATGTCCCGGTTACTTGCACGTATGGACCAGCAAATTCCTCATAATCATAATCCTAATCAAAACCATGCTACAGGAGAAAACAGTGGAGTCAATGGGAACAATGGTAATGGAGGGAGTAGAACTATTGGTCAGCATGAGGCCACCTCTAGAGGAACAGCCTCTAGGCCTCTCTTTCCTACATTCACTCAGAGGGAGGAACCGCAAGTTGAAGCTGTCATTCCTTTTGTAGATGATGCCAGGCAAGCCTACTTGGAGTATGCCACCTTACCCCTTGATCTTAGAGACCAATGGTCCTTTGATCAATTCTTGAACCAAAGAAACAGAAGAAACGGAGGAAGAATTGATAACCGTGCTCATATGGCTCCTAGAACCGATTATCAACAAGCCCTTGGGAAGGTGTCATTGGCTCACTTTGATGGAAGTGATAAGTGTTCAGCAAGATCGTGGGTTCAGAAGTTAGACAACTACCTTTCACTTTGTCCCATGCCAGAAGAAGATGCCATCAAGTTTGCAACGCTTCATTTGGAGGGAGCTGCCCATGAGTGGTGGTACCATGGTTTGGTCACGCTCGGCCACAACCTCATTCGAACCTACGATGAATTCACCAATAAGCTGATTGATAGGTTCGACACTAAGGATCCTGAAGTGAAATTTCGTGAGCTTGCACAATTGAAGCAGCATGGCTCCTTGGATTCCTACATAGCTGATTTCCAAAGGCTTTCCGTGATGGTGCCCAACATCATTGAAAGAAGATTGGTTGTATTGTTTTATGAAGGATTGGTTGAGCCCTTGAAAGGGTGGGTTAAAGCCTTCGATCCACCAAGTCTCGAAGAAGCCATCAAAAAGTCTCGAAGTATGGAGTTATCAGCTCCTAGGCCTAAATTTCCACCAAAGTCATTTGGTCACAAGAAGGATAAGAGGCATTTTTCAAATCAGCACAAGAAGTTCCCACCCAAGTTGACTGAAGAGCAACGTGAACAGCTTAGAAAAGAGGGCAAGTGTTATACATGTTTGGAGCCTTGGGTTAAGGGTCATAGATGTCCTGGAAGAGGGCGTTCTAATCAAATGGGGGCTTATTCTAATTATGGATCAGAATCTGATATGTCTGATCAGCAGTCTTATTTTGGGGACAGCGAGGAAGAAAGAGCTCCAGAAGAGTTCGATCATGAGCAAGGAGTTGGGGCCCCTATTGCCCAACTCTCTAGTTTCCAAAAGAACGAATCTTTCAAGGTTCGTGGTGGAGTTGGAGGTCATTGTATTGTTGCCTTAATTGATACTGGGGCAACACATAACTTCATTGATGAAGGTGTGGTTGCAAAGAGAGGTCTCAAAAAAGAATAATTTGAAGGATTCAAAGTCATGGTGGCTGATGGGTTTCATATTTCATGCAACCAAAGGGTTCCTAACATGTCTATGCAGTTGGGCAACTATGAAGTCAAGGATGACTTCTATGTGGTTACTATTGGTGACACAGATGCAGTACTTGGTATACAATGGTTACGCTCACTTGGTGAAATCTCTCTCAATTTACAAACAATGGAGCTCAAGTTCCAATCTGATGGAAAGAAGGTGGTGTTAAGAGGAATGTCCAATGGTGGTCCTCGAATAGTTTCATTCAAAAGAATGGAGAGGCTAATTCGGCATGATCAAGTTGAGTGGGCTGTGGAATGCATGGTCCTTCCGGCTAGTCCAGTTGAGACAAAGAGGGACTATCCTCCAGATATTCAGTCTATACTTACCAAGAGGAGTAAAGTGTTTGCTGATTTACCTCCTGGGCCGCCTCCTGAAAGAGGAGCTGAGCATGTCATTGAACTCAAGGAAGGGGCCAAACCAGTCATCACAACACCGTATCGGTATCCTAAGAAGCAAAAGGATGAGATTGAGAAAAACATAAAAGAACTCTTGGAGATGGGCTTCATTCGTCCTAGCAAGAGTCCCTTCGCTTCAACTGTAGTTCTTGTGAAGAAGAAGGATGGCACCATCCGCATGTGTGTGGATTATCGTGCCTTGAATCAAAGCACCATAAAGAATTGGTATCCTATTCCTCGAATTGATGAGCTACATGGTGCCAAATTCTTTTCGAAAATTGATTTGAGGTCGGGCTACTATCAAATCCGGATGAGAGGTTCAGATGTTGAGAAGACGGCATTCAGATGCCACTATGGTCATTTCGAGTTTCTAGTCATGCCTTTTGGGTTGACTAATGCTTCAGCCACTTTCCAATCTTGTATGAACAGAGTTTTTCAGAAACAGTTGAGGAAGTTTGTGTTGATCTTCTTCGATGATATTCTCATTTTCAGCAAGACATGGGAAGAGCATCTCAAGCACTTGGAGGAAGTGCTTAGCATTCTTGAGTCAGAAAGCTTGTTTGCCAAAGAGTCCAAATGTGAATTTGGAATGAAGGAGCTACTCTACCTTGGTCATATAATCAGCGTTGATGGAGTGAAGGTTGATCCTGAAAAGATCAAGGCAATAGTTGATTGGCCACCTCCAGAAAACTTGACTCATTTGAAGGGGTTCTTGGGTCTTTGTGGCTTCTACAGAAGATTCGTGAAGGGCTACTCTCAAAGTGCTGCTCCCCTTATTGACCTCACTAAAAAGGGGGCTTTCATGTAGTCAGAAAAGGCTCAAAGTGTTTTTGATAAGTTCAAGAAAATCATGAGTTCTTGTCCAGTGTTGGCCATACCAGATTTCTCCAAGCCATTCGAGTTGCAATGTGATGCATCAGGAGAAGGTGTTGGTGCTGTTTTGATGTAGGACAAACATCCCATTGTGTTTGAAAGTAGAAAACTAAGGGGTGTTGAAGGACCTATTCTATCTACGACAAATAAATGCTTGCAATCATGCATGCATTAGCGAAGTTCAGACAATATCTGGTGGGAAGCAAATTCGTGGTCAAAACTGATCACAACAGTCTCAAGCACTTCATGCATCAGAAGGATTTGAATGAAAGACAACAGAAGTGGGTGAGTAAGCTTCAAGCTTACGATTTTGACATTGAGTATGTCAAAGGGAAGAACAACATTGTGGTTGATGCTTTATCTAGAAGACCTCATTTGAGCTCATTGTGTGAGCTTACTGCTGATTGGAAGGAAATGTTGCTTGCTGATTATGCCAAAAATCAGTTCGCAACCAGCATCATTGAAGGTACTTTTCATGATGAGAGGTACAAGGTAATTGATGGTTTGATACATTACAAGGGAAGAATCTTTTTGGTGGCTGATTCCAAACTTAAGAAGAAGATTTTGATGACCTTCCATGACATTCCACTTGCTGGTCATCAAGGCTATTTCAAGACATATAGGCAGATTCGAGAGAGGTTCTCTTGGAAGGGGTTGAAAGAGGAAGTTCAACGTTACATCAAGGAGTGTAGCACTTGTCAAATGAACAAAAATGAGCACTCTCTTCCAGCTGGTCTACTGCAGCCACTTCCCATTCCAAATAAAAAATGGGAAAGCATTTCGATGGATTTCATCATAGGATTGCCTAGGGCTCAATGCAAAGATTGTATTTATTGTGGTGGATAGATTAACAAAATTTGCTCATTTCTTTGCCATTACCAGCTCATTTTCAGCAGCTCAAGTTGCAGATCTGTTTTTCCATGAAGTGTTTAGGTTGCATGGGTTGCCGAAAAACATTGTAAGTGATAGGGACAAGAAGTTCCTAAGCACCTTTTGGCAAGAAGTTTTCAGGATGAGTGGTACAGTGCTTACTCCAAGCACTAGCTATCACCCTCAAACGGATGGTCAAACTGAGATAGTGAACAAATGGTTGGAGGGCTATCTTAGAAATTATGTCTCGGAGCAGCAAAGAGCATGTGAGAGATCTTGGGGGTTGCCTCCTTGCAGGTCTGCGGGCCTGTAAGACGCTTTGTTTTTCCAACTTCATGGTTCCGAGCAGCTATGGAGTCCTTTTGCTTTTCTTGCACTTTCAGATACGCCAGACCGAGTATTGCTTCCTCGATGGTTCAGGTATACGTTTCTAACCTTATGCTCTTCTTGATCTACTTTACCGAGCATTCATCAATATTCATGCTTGCTAAAGTGGGGGAAAAATGTATAAGAGTGAATTTGCACCCCCTATGCACATCCCCTTTTTGCCTTTATCCACCTTAGAAAACCAAGTTCGGAGGCTTAATTCCACCTACTCCCGCTGTTGGCAGCCCACTTGGCGCCTGTTTTGAGCGTTGGTGGAGGCGTTTCTGTCGGGGACGCCCGCTCAGTGCGCAGTCGTCCGTGCGGCGCGCTTACGTCCCTGGCAGATTCCTATGGCTGAACCTGCAAAGGCGTTACACTTCTCATTGGCAGTGAAGTTGTAACGCCCCCTTCAGCCGACCGACCCGAATATGGCTGTTTTTCCTCATTCCCTCTTCAAATTCGCCCCTTCAACATTCAATCCAACTCTTCACAACTTCGTCTGAGCTATTGCACACTTCAAGCTTCCATACTCACACTTTTGCATCCACTCTCACTCACTTCAAGCATTCAAGCATTCCATTGCAGAGAAAGCTGCACTCCGTCACTTTGGTAGAGCACATTTGGGACCACGCCATTGCAGTAGAGGCTTGAGTTCGTCTCATTTCTCCCCCAAGCAGCCTTGAGTGCTCTTGGTGGAGGTGGTAAACTTCCCTCTCCTCTCCTCTATCACTTGGTTGAATAGCATAGTATTGCTTTGTAGTGTTTGCATTCTCTTTATTACACTATTTCTTTATCTCGTTTCCTTGGCTGTCCATGGAGGTGGAAACACCTAAACGGGGGTCTAACTGAGGCAGACCCCTATTCAGCCACCCAACATTTTCCCTCTTTCTGTGTGTAGGTGTGCGTGCTTTGTAGAAGATCAGCTGGCAAACGAATTTCTCGATGAGATTCTCCTCATCTTCTTTACTCTTGCTTATTTACTTTACAATATTAGAGAATACTTCATTTATTTATTCGTATCATTTTGGCCCTTTAGTTAGTCAGCTGGGCCATTAGTTGTTTCAACAGGTTTAACCTTGTCTCTGCTGTTGTCTAGCCGTATGGACGACAGTGCACTTTTGAGACTCCAGTGCGCCGTGCTGTCGTCCAAAGACCGCGCTTCCGTCCTCGGGCAGAGAGCTCCCTGAGGCGCAGAGTTGAACCTGAAAACCGACTCGCCTAGCCCCACCTTAAAACTCGGGATTGCAGAGTGACTGTAGGACCTCATAGTCCTCGTCATTCTCATCCTCATACCTTAAATATTGTACTTAGCTGAGGTAAGTTAGGGCAGCCTCTCGCATCTTGACCCTCTGTGACTTGAGGTCTTGCACGCAATGGTCCCCCTCTCTTACAATAACTTTGTAAGGGCCATAGAAATGTGGTTTTAGCTTTTCAGCCCCACTCTTTTTGATTGATATTTGCTTATATGGCTGTAGCCTCAGAGAAACTAGATCTCCAACTTCAAATGTCCTTTCTATGCGGTGTCTGTTAGCATAGATTTTTTGCTGGTTCTGGACTTGCTGCAAATTTTCCTTAAGGGTCTTCATGAGGTCGATATTTTTCTGTATGAAGTCCTGTGCATTTTGTAGCTTGCTTTCTTGGGTGATCAAATTTCCAAAGGGGCTTCATATCCATATAGAGCCTTGAAGGGGCTCATTCCAATTGACATGTGGTGGGTGGTATTATAACAATACTCACCCAAGTGTAGCCATTTTATCCATGTGGATTGTTGACTTGTTACATAATTCCTTAACTAACCCTCTATCCATTTGTTAACTATCTCTGTTTGCCCATCCGTTTGCAGGTGGTAACTTGTACTTGGAGTTAGATTTGTCCCTGCTAGCCGGAAAACTTCTTGCCATAATTGGCTAAGAAATTTACTATCCTAGTCATTGATGATTGTTTTGGGTATCCCATGAAGATGAAAGACTTCCTTAAAGAATAATTCTGCTACCTGAGATGCTTTGTATTCTGATGAAATTGCAAAGAAGTGGGCATACTTAGTAAGTCTGTCCACTATCACATATATGCTATCTTTCCCATGTATTTTGGGCAATCCGGTTATGAAATCCATCGAGATACTTTCCAGATTTTTGGTTGGGAATGGGTAGTGGTTGTAATAGACCTGCAAGATGACTTTGTTCCACTTTATTTTGTTGAAATTCTAAGTCAACCCAGATTATCAGAAATTCGAAAAAACGACCTTTGCTAGGGCATGCAAGAGCTTTTCAGTAACAAAAGCTGTAGGGGCATTAACAGAAGCTGCAAGGGCAATAGGGGCACCGGGGGCAATTTTTCCTGCGAAAAATTGACACATGGGTTTTGTAGACGCCAATGTGCTGATCAAACCCAGATTCTCTGTTTTATGAAAAGTTGACTTTTTCACCCGCATGTAAAAGAATCTTCGGAAAAAAGCATGGTGCTTCAAAAATGGAAGCAGTGGGGCAATTTTCTCGAAAAATTCTGGAACATGGGTTTTGCTACTGAGGTTGTGCTGAATGAACCCAGATGATCAGATTTTGAAAAAGATGCCGTTTACTTTGACATGAGGGAGAAAACCTAAGACAAGGATATGTTGTACCCCAAAATTAAAATTTTTGCTACACTTAGATATTTTGAAGAAATGAGTAAAAATCTTGTTAAATCTATCAAAAAGGTCAAAATTTGGGTGTGCATGTCTTGCATGAGGGATTAAAACGTAAAATTTCCAAAATCTGACGATCTGGGTTTGCTTAGAGTAGCCTAATCTACAAAACCCAGATCTTAGTTTTTCATCCCTACTTTTTAGGAAAACTGCTATTTTTAGAAATCTTCTAAAAATAGAAACTTTTTCTGGGTTTCTTTCGAAATGGATATTGGCAAAAATTTCTAAAAAAATAAAATTTCTAAAAATAGAAAGTTTGTCTGCCAGGGTCCAAACTGATTTTGATTGGCTCAAAATACTTCCATATCAGGCTGGTACAGTCAGAATCTCAAAAAGGTCAGTTTTGCCCTTGTGGGTCTATTCTGCTTTTTTAGAAGCATATCAGGAGATCTGAAGTCATCAATGGAGGTCAGTTGGTTGCCAGGCATTAGATTCAATGATCAAGCATTGAACAGAATATCAAATGATAAACATGCATGTTGAATGAAGAAGGAAGGTGAAATTTGCTTAAAATTGACTAACACTGCTTGTCATGGGTGCCCCAGAGGAAAATAGGCGCCCATCTTTTTAGGGCATCAAACGATGAAATTAGGGTTCGAGCTTCCAAGCAAAGTTGTTCAGAATTCTCCCAGCTCCGCAGCGAATCCGGTAGGGTAGTCATTGGATCATCCAGTCGTCCAGGATTTGAGGTCAAACAGGGAAGTTTCAAACAAAAGATGAAGTGAAAATCATGAAAGTAACGAAAAATTTAATAAGTCTGGAAGTTTTCAGTGCCCTAGGTGCCCAGGGGCGCCCAGTCTTTTGGAAGGGAAAATCCAACAATTAGGGTTTACAATTGAGCTCATTCTCTTTAGAAATTAATCAACTTCACAACGATTGTCTTCGTCAGAGCATTTGGCTTGTCGTTCTCCTGAAAATCTAGATTGAGCTGAAAGTATGGAATAACGGTTCAAATGTGAAGATGAAAATCAGGTAAAATATTCTAAGTTTGACGTAGATGGGCGCCCCTGGAGAGATAGGGCGCCCAAGCTTTTGAAGCCTCAAATCCAACTTTCTGACAAAGTTACTCCTAGGAGACCCCTCTCGGAATCTTCTCAGCTTCGCAACGAGTCCAGCCATCAGTCAATCAGACACCTGGATCGTCAGATCTGACATGTTCATCTGGAGAAGAGTTGATGAAGAAATGTTGAAAAAGTTTCTAACTCTGGTGAAGTTGGGCGTCCCTGGAGAGAAAGGGTGCCCAAGGTTTTGAAGCATGAAATGTTAGAATTTGCAGATATAGTCTCCAGGATCACCTCGTCAGATTCAATTGAGTTACCCAACGAAGCTGACGGTCAGTCAATCGGATCATTGTAGCTCCCGGAATCAAGATTTCATTAGAAGATCAAAGGGAAATGAAGAAATTGAAAATCATGTAAAAATGGCTTAACATTGTGAAAGTTCAGAGCCGCTGGAGGAAATAGGCTCCCATGAATTTGAAGGTCAAAATGAAGTTTTTAGCTAGAAGTACCTCCAGGGTGATCTCCTCAGAATCAGACAAGCTTCACGATGAATTATTCAGCGCATCCATTGGATCAACCTAGAAGTCGGAGATCGAAGATCAAACAGGGTTCAAAACTGAGGAAAAGTTGAAACCTTAAGAAAAATGGTTTAAGTCTGGTGAACATGGGCGCCTCAGCTTGCCAGGGGCGCCCCAAGCTTTTGGAGGTTAAGATGAAGTCTTTAGCCAAAGTTGTCTCCAGATGATCTCTTTAGAAACAATAAGGCTCTGTGACGGATCATTTTGCTAGATCACAGTGTTCACCGAGCTCTTGAATATCAAGATTGAATAGAGGATGAAACTCAAGCAAAAGAATTGAAAATAGTGAAGAAAATGGCTAAGTATGGAGAAGACAAGCGCCCCAAGAGGAGATTAACGCCCAAGAAGCCATGGCTTAGCCAAATTTTCAAAATGTCAAAATTTCATAGAGAAGGAAAATGTCTAAATTCAATGCACAAGCTGAGGCTAGGGTTTGAACGATTGAAAGCAAAAGAAAGCAAGTTTGCTCATCCTCAAACTTATTTAAGGCATTCTTGTCCTTCATTCTTCACAATTTCTTGCAGGTGGCGAAGAGGAGCGGCAAACAAGGAGCAGCAAACAAAGTTTTTCTTTCCAAGATTTGAGAGCCATAGCTTGCTGATTTTTCAAAAAGTTCTTCATCAATTTTCAGATCAGCAACATAAGACCTTGCTTTTTCATGCTTTTTTTATCCAGAACATCAAAACTTTGAAGGAGAAGGTCAAGGATTTCAATTTTCAGCCTTCTGGGTCTGCTCAACTCATTCTTCTGAAGAATTTTTTAAGAAATTTTCTCAAGTTGCAGCAGCTGCTTTTTATTTGCATGTTAGTAAAATCCTCAGGGTTTACAAATTTTTATTATCTGGGTCCTCTCAAAACAATCTTTTGAAGAAAACCCATATCACAGCTTTCAAATTCTAGGGTTGGCTGCTTTTTCGATCAGCCCTCAATGCTTTTCAAATCTAATCAACTGGGTCCATTTCTAATTGTATTCTGAACAAAACCCAATTGCCAGCTTTTTTTTGAGAAAATTTGAAGAAATTAGGGTTTGTTGTTTTTTTCAGTCTAAATTCAAAAATTTCAAAAATGGACGATCTGGGTTGTACTGCAACGAAATTCTGAGCAAAACCCATATCTCAGAAAAATTTCCAAAAATTTGTCCATTTGAAGCTGAAAAACCAGCATTCTAAAAATAGAAAGTTGCTCAAAACTTGTCTGAACATAGGCGAGTTTATAGTCATTCGTCAAGGTTTTCAATATGGAGTACACTCCCCTTGAGTTTAAGACCAAATCAGCACTATATCAAAACTTCATCATCTCAGCTGAAGAACATGAGGAGGTGTGATATGAGAAAAAGGAAAGGTATCAGAAAAGAGTTGTGCAATACTCTTCTGTTGGAAATCAAGAGAAGTGTCAGAAGCATAAAGTTGCAGAGCTGCCAAGTTATCAATTAGTGAGTCATCTTTTCGGGCAGCGATGTTTTTCAAGAATAGAACTCATAAAGCAGGTGAAGAAGTGAAAGATTCTCTAAGTTTGATCACAGAAGGCGAAGAGATCTTGGAGGATCGGAATATTGCCTTAGATAGTATCAATGCACTTGATCAGGACACAGTTTCCTGCTTTTTAGCAGATATGATTGAGATTTAAAGCGACTTTCATCTAGAAGCTTTCTTTCTGCTTTCTTTCTATTCTTGGAACGATTCTTATCCATTCTTTGAAGAAGAGAAAGAAAATAAATTGTAATAGTTGGCGTTTCCCGCTTTTCCTACTTTCTTAGGTATTAGATGTTATCTTCTTTCTAGATTTAGAAATAAAGCTTGCTTGCTGAGCAAGCCCTAGATTGTGAAAGCAAGGAGATTTTAGGGTTCCGTACTCCTCTGCTTGCCTAGAAATAAGAGCCTTTGCTCATTAGTTTTCTTTAACGATGCTAGTGATAACAAAACGCTGAGCGTAAGTGCCTTCTATTTGTTATTCAGTGTTGTTCAATTGTTTTATGATAGCGAATTGTTGAGTCTCTTTTAGCCAACAAGTAGTTATTGTAATTGCTGTCCCTTTTGTGTAAGAACAAGTTTGCAAGCCTCTTTAGCTGCAAGTTCTTGTTCTGTGCATGTGTTTAGTGTAATCTTCGTTCCAGAAGTTTGAGAAATAAAATCATGAGCCTCCTTTGCCTTGGTATAACGTCTCAGATTTCCGTTTATTGTGTTATGCTTTTGTGATCTTAATTTTAACCTACATTGAAGTGTGTAGATGTATGTTGAGAAAGAGTTCTCTTAAGCCTTTGTCAGAGAATCAACCTTGTTCATTTCTAAATTCTCTTGCTCTGCGTATTACTTGAGAAGTTAGAAACGTCTTTAGCTTAAGTTAGTCATAGTTGAAGTTCTTAATCAGAAAATCTAAGTTGTGGCGTTTGTGTTTTATAAACCTTGTGCTCTAGCTGAAACAAAAAGATAGGCGAATTAGTTTTAATTTACTTTCTTTCATACCATCAACAAGAGGGAGCTTCCCCTCCTAATTTGAAGAGCTGTTTTACTGTCCATAGCTGTCCATTTCAAATATGTATTCCAGAGGTGCAAATTTAAACGCCAACAGGATAGAAGAATTTTAGAGATAGAAAATAGAAGTTATATTCTACCTCTGAAAATGATGCCTATGCCTTGAATTCGATTTGATGAAGTTTGGAATGCATGCATTCAAAAGATGAAGTCTGGAAAATAAATCCTTCGAGCAATTTGGACCTGGCAGTACGAAGAACACTGAAAAATATCACCTGTAGCGCCTTTAGATCTTGCTTGCACGAGAAAATGTGTTTTCCTTCAACTTGTGATGAGAATAATGGACAGCCAAATTCCTTAATGAATAAATTTCATGAAGTAAGGCATCACTTTTGCATGCAAATCCCTAAATTAGGATGCAATAATCTTATTGGACCTCCATTTAGTTAACTGAATGAAAAATAAGCCCTAAAATGGGCACCACCCCGCATGCGCAGATAAATTCGCCACATGCAAGTAAAACTTAAGTCATTTTGAGGTCGACTTAGAAGTAGAACTGGAGTTTTAATCTTATTTAAGTTGAGTTCAACAACTCCTCCATTATAGGGTGGCCCAATCACTTTAGTTCAAAAGTGAAAGTTTGACTTGGGCACCAACTCTCCAGACTTAGAAACTTTTTTGAAAATTTCCATTTGCACACGTCACTAGAGGCTATGTTTGATCACTGATTCTGATTGACTGATGTATCCAATAGACTGGCTGATAGTTTCATTGAAGAGAAGTATCAAAACTGAAAGGGAGCTCCTTGAGGTTGCAAACCCTAATTCTGACTTCTGATCCTTCAAAATTCTGGGTGCCCTTGGCCTCCAGGGGCGCTTCTTCTCACCAGAGTATAATTTTCATGCATTTTCATCATTTCACACTTGATTTTCATCATCCTTCAGACTGGATTTCCCGACACTTGACAAAACTTCCAAGTTGGCTGACAGGTCCACTACGAAGCTGGCTCAATTCTGGACATGATCTTCTGGAGAGCATAATCCCTGAAAACATCATTTGGCAAGTCAAAATCTTGGGAGCCCCTGGGCTCTAGGGGCTCTTTAATTTCTAGACTTAGCCATTTTTGCAACTTCCTGAATCTTCATTCAATCTTCGGCTGTCGACTACTGACAAGTCTTCTAACCTAGTTGAGATATGCAATTGAAAGCTTGAAGAATTCCGCACAGGATGAGCATTTGAGCAAACCCAAACAACTGCATTTGAGGGCTCAAAACCCTAGGCGCCCCTAGCCTCTAGTGGCTCTCTTTGCTTTGAACTCACAATTTGACCTTGACTTTAACCTTCTGTTTGACTCTTGATTCCGGTCGTTTGGCAACTCTGATTCATCTGCTGATGGACTCGTTGCGAAGCCTGATCAAGTTTGAGATAAACATCTTAGGTGTCATTTGCTAAAAAAGCTGCATTTAGTGCCTTAATAGGTTGGGCTCCCCTGGCCTCCAGGGGCTCTTTTCTCTACCAGAGTTGGTCAAATTTTCAATTTCATTTCCTCCGTTCTTTGTTCAATTTGCAAATTCGGGCGTTAGATAGGTCCCATAGACTTGTAACTGGATTCATCGCGAAGCTGATAGGATGTTGAGCAGATGCCTTGAAGAAGACAATCTCCGAAAACCACATTTGGTTGGCCAAAATGATGGGCGCCCCTAGCGAGTAGGGGAACTTTTTCCTTGGTGATCTTTAGTTCAACCTCCGTTTTACGTGTCCATTCACTCAACCGCTACTGCTGTTGGACTTGTCCTACGAATAGGCTAACAAATCCGTTGTGAAGCTGGGCTAAAGCTGAGAAGATCATTTGGAGATAGTCAATGCCAAAAAATTGACATCTGGTGCCTTGAATTCTTGGGAGCCCCTGGTCTCCAGGGGCTCTTTTGTCCACCAGTGTAAGCCATTTTCGCAACTTGCCGATTCCTCATTCAATCTCCGGTTTTAGTTGCTAGTCAACTCTTTTGGATTGGCTGGTAGGCTCATCGCGAAGTTAGCAGTATTCTGGAGAAGATTTCTTGGAAGTGACAAACCTCGAAAAGTTGATCTTAGCCTTCGAAACCGTGGGAGCCCTTGGCTAACAGGTGCTCTTTTTTTTCCAGACTTAAGAAATTTTTGATGATTTTCACCACTTCGAAAAACCCCTCCATCGCGAAGCATCATTTTGAATATTTCTCGCCATAGAATCTTTGTTGGAGCATTTTAAGCTTAGATTTTGACACCTAGTATTTGGCCATTTGCCATTGTTGACCTCAGAGGTCCTAACTTTTCAAATGAAAAAGTGAAAAGTACCCACCAGAGCTAAACTGAGTTTTTCTTGATTCCGACTTCACCAATCAAAATAATTTTCAGGCAACTCTGACAAGATTCAATTTTTAGGGTTTTTGACCTAAAAATAGGTGTCTGGAAACCCTAATTTTCAAAATTTTCAAATTTTGTTAGTATCTTCTAGACACTAAACCCACAAAAGCCCATACTTTGTTTGACCAAAAACTGACTTTTGACAACAATTTTACAGAATTTAGACCATTTTAAGCAAAATGCCTTAATGAAGCAAAAAAATTGGTTTGGGTACAACTTTAGGCTCCGTCTAGTGACCATGTTAGATACTTACGGCATAGGAGAACTGAGAATCTCTGAGTTTTTTGTAGACCAGTGTTTTATCAGTTGGGCATCGAAGTCGGGACTTTTTCCTAATCACCTAATACTTTGGAGTTTCTCCTAATCACCTAAAAACAAGACTACCTAAGAAATCACCTAAAACACGACGAAACTTTACAGAACGGGGAAAAACATAATGACATAATGAAAAAGAAAATGAAAATTACTTAAATAAAATTCACTCCACTCCTGAAGAGATGAAGTGCTTTGGATATTGTTCGCTGCATGGCAGCGAGAAGAGCCTCCCATCGATGTTGTTTCTGCCTGAACGGCTTTACTTCTCTTCTAATGGGAATTGCAGGAGGCAATCCTTCTGGAATGAAGATTCTCAGGTATTGATATATCCAAGCAAAGGTACTTTGACAAAAGTCAGAATATGATGCAAATGGGAAAGCTGATACCCCTGAGGCATTAGTTCTACTGTCATCATCCTTGGGATTGATTTCTTCAAACCGGTCGATCGAGTTCCTGTTAGTTTTAGGATCAGATTTAATAGAAAGCAGAAAATGCAACACATAAACAATGAACACGATGTTTACCTTGGGAAAACCCTCCTTCTCAAGGGAGAAAAACCCAGCAAAATATATCTCTTATATAATAGAAGAAATAAGAGCAGAAATCTGCTTACAACTCAGGCCCAACACAAGGCCAAATTTGATACAATGAATAATAGCACCTCTCCTAGATGCAAAGATACAATTGAATATGTTTCTCCTTGAAATTGATCTACTACTACAAACTGATGGTCTGCTGCTAAGAGTGCGAACTTCTGCTGCTTTCTTTATGTGAATTAGAGAGTGAATGAATGTGTTGTGCAAATGAGATGAAATCACCTTCATTATATACAAGGATAGGTGACCTTTCCACTAGGTCAGCCCCCTTAGGAGATAAAGGATTTAAAATATTATTTGTTACAAGAAGGCCGACCTGCCTTAAACAAAGGGAAAATAGCTCCTGAAGCTATAAAACACTAACACTCCCTCTTAGCTAGGGAGGTATTTTCCAGATATCTACGTCATGGAGTCTCTCAACATGACGCCCACAATGGCTACACCCATTTGTGGAAAGCTCAAAGGTTCATCACGAGTCTCTCAATATGATGTCGTCATGGAGTCTCTCAACATGACGTCCACCATGGCTACTCCCATGTGTGGAAAGAAACACATGTACAAGTGTTCATCATGGAGTCTCTCAACGTGATATTGTCATGGAGTCTCTCAACATGACGTCCACAATGGCTACTCCCATGTGTGGAAAGAAACACAAGTACAAGGGTACATCACAGAGTCTCTCAACGTGATGTCGTCATGGAGTCTCTCAACATGACGTCTCATCTCAGTCTCAGAGATGAACAAGGGATCGCACCTCATATTTCTCCGTCTTAGAGAAATATACACTACAAGGGCTTTCACCTCATATTTCTCCGTCTCAGAGAAATATACACTATAAGGGCTTTCACCTCATATTTCTCTGTCTTAGAGAAATATACACTGCAAGGGCTTTCGCCTCATATTTCTCTATCTCAGAGAAATATACATTACAATAGATCTTCATGATGATGTGACTCCCTCTGAAGCTCCAAGTACTTGCATCAACCTACTGACCTCCTCATCCAAGGTTGCCTTTGTTGGTTTGTCAGATTCCCTCTGAATGTTATTTCCTCCTCTTCGAAGAAACTGATCGCAATCTGTATAGGTTCTTCCTCTTCGAGAGATGTCTCCAGTGCAGTTATGTGCCACCATCTAGTCCCATGGCTGCAAGTTGTGTCTCCATTGATATCATGTTAGTTCATTTCTTCAGCCTGCATGACTTCCTCACAGGATGCCTCAAGCTCTTCCTCCCTTGAATTCCTTATGCAGTCTCTCATCATCCTTTTGCTCCTCGATCCATCCTTGAAGCATTTTAGAGAGATTACTAATAGTTCATAGAATCAAACTACCCCAAAGAGAAATATCCATACCAATGCTAGAAGCATACATGATTCACTATTCCCAATGTTAGTGCATGAATTATTATTAACTATATAAAATTTATTCAAGGTACAAGCATAAAATACTTATCTCTTTATTGTTGGTACACCATTGAGCTAGACCAGTAGCTGTGTCTCATCTTCGCCACCTTCAATGTTACTACATAATCGCGTCTCCTTTGATAGATGTAGAGCACACACAGTGCTAGCAATCTCGAAATCCTCTAGATGTTCCTATAGCTGAATGAACCTGACAATACCACTGATCACAAGTATATCTCAGCACACATTGAAGTTAGAATCATCTGCGAGCAAGATCATCGACAAGTATTCACAGGTTCCGCCAATCTTCTCGACACACAAGTCAATTTCTTTTCAGACACTTCAACAGGCTGTGCTATTTCTGACCCACTCTCAGCCAAACTGTATATGTTCACAAGTCATTCCTCTGCCTACGATAATCGGACAAGTGAACAGAGCATTATATAACTTATGTCATGCCTGTTGATGCGTGTTTTATGACACAACAAACATTCTAGAATAAAGAGTCCAAAGACGCTCTATCCCCTCTTGAAAAACTACCTCGTATGCTAAGATTGCAAGTAAGATCATACGGTAATTCCAATGTTTAAGATGAATGCGGATAGGCTCTGTGGTATGGATGTGATTATGCTGGTAACACAAAGGGACTTACGCTAGGCTTGTTCAATTCACAATGAAGGTATAGATGATGAAGCTCTATTGCTTGGGTCATGGGTCAAACAAACTGAAAAAGGAGAAGGGTTCAGAAGCACTAATCTACTCCTAAGAATCCAAGAGACGGTATTGACTCGGTGAAACCAAAACTAAACTTTGTTTCGCCACGCAGGGAACGCGCCAACTACGCAAAGCCAGTGCAATCTTCAAGGGAGAGTTGTGTTTATGATTTTCACGTCATGAATAACTACCTTCGAATCGAACAATATTTATTCAGACAGAAGTTAAGAATCCACAAAGTAAGCTCAGGCTAACTTTACGCATTGAACGAAAATCATCCGTTCAAAGAAAGTATGAGCAAAAAGTTTCACCATGAATCAATACTTATCGAATCTTGCATTCATCTAACATACATGTAAAGAAATCTAAACTATGATGAGGGATAAGAACCATGACAACTCCAAAATAAGAGAAGCAATCACCATCAGAACAATGCATGCATTACTTATTACTTTGGCAATCTTACAACAGTTGCTTATCTCAACATGTTTTGCAACATGCTTCCATGCCTTACAAATGAGGGGTTGAGCTCAATTTATAGGCTCCCCAATTACAATTTGACGGCCAAGATTGATTTGGAATCAATGGCCAAGATTACAAATAAAACCCTAATTAGGGTTTGCTACCCTTCGACCAATGAGAAAATTGCATTCGAGGACACTTGTCCTTCTTGCTAAATATGAACCAACAGATAAAATAGAAAGTTGTTGCATGTTGATTTGGAATGATTTGATTGGTCGGAAGATGACGAGGCGCCACCTCAACGTGCTGGGTGTCTTCCTTGGTCGCTTTGTTGTTCTTGCCTTAGAATATTTTCTTCCTGCCAGTGACTTTATCCTTTGTGCTTCGATCTTGGATGACTTTGCCTTCTTCTTCTCACCTCGCCTCGGAGCACTTGTTTAGACTTGAAGTTATTAAGTCTTTTTTTCTGGATTGCTTTGGAATTCCTTCAAGTGCCAATTCAATGTTGAGCGCGTGGAGGAGAGGCAAGCATATACAAGAGTGATGTAGCCAAGGTTTCTTTTCGTTCAGCCCTCCTTGAATAATTGGTTCTTTCTTTGTTCAGACCTCCTTTGCCTTGTGTAGTCATCCACCTGCAGTAAAACAAAACAAATTTATTTTAGATAACTAAGCTTTGAAAGATTTTTACTAATTTCATTTTCAAGTTTTAAATCTTCTCCGTCCAATTTCATTTGGCCACAATTTTCTTGCCGTCCCTTTCATTTGACCACAACTTTTAATCGTTTTCCAAAATTATTTGGCCACATCCAATTTTATTTGGCCATCTGCCTCCTTTCTTGTCAAAATTATTTTGCCATGTCCACAATTTTCCTAGCCATGTCCGAAATTATTTGGCCATCGTCCAAAATTATTTTACCATTACCTTCCTTCGTCCAAAATTATTTTGCCACGTCCAAAATTATTTGGCCATTATCCTCTTTTGTTGGCCATATTTTCTTGCCGTCCGATTTTATTTGGCCATGAACTTCTCTTGATTTTCGACAATTTTCTTGCCATGTCCAATTTTATTCTAGACACGTCCAACATTTCTTGGCCATAAATTGCCTCTTGTCTAAAATTCTTTCGCCATGTCCGGCATTTTCCTGGCCATTTGCTTGATCTTTCACAAATTTTCCTAGCCAAATCCAATTTTATTTTGAAGATTTTCTTGATCTTTCCAACATTTTCCTAGCCATGGCAAAAAATTTCTTTGGTCACTTGGGCGAATATTCAAAGGGCCTTGCATATTTTAGCTTTCCAAAGGCTTGGACTTAGGAAAATTTTAAATTTTATACTCCCAATACATGGCGGACTTTGGCATTTTCCTTGCCATTCACTTTTCCTTGGCCATGCATTAGCCATTTTTCCTTTCTTACCTTAGGCGGACTTTCCACATTTTGTTGCCACTTTACTTCTTTGCTAGGGCGGACTTTGTTGGTTCTTTGGCCATTTTAACTTTGCTTAGGGCGGACTTTCCTTCTTTGTTTGCCATTTAACTCTTTGCTTTAGGCATTTTCCTCTTCCCTAAGGCGAACTTCAGCTTGTCTTTGGCCACTTTAACTTTGTTTTGTCCATGCCTTAGCCAAATTTATCTCATTTTTGCCTTGGGCGGACTTCATACTCTTTCTAGCAACTTCCATTTTGACTTGGGCGGACTTTGGGCCTATGCTTGCCAATGACTTGCCACTTGACTTGGTTGGAGGGCGGACTTCCTCATATTCTTTGCCACTTGCCTTCTTGGCTGAGGGCGGACTTGCTCAATTTCGTTGCCATTAGTGCTTTGGATAGGGGCGGACTTTGCTTAAGAGTTGGCCATACACATGGCGGACATCATAGTTTTTATTGCCACTTGACCTTTTGACTAGGGCGGACTTTATCAAATCCTTGGCCATTGTCCAAAACTTAAGGCGGACTTCCCTGTTTTTATTGCCATTAGACAGTTATCTTGAGGGCGGACTTCAGCTTGGACCTGACCATTGCCAGATTTTCTTAGACATTTCCTTCATTCTTCATGGGCGGACTTGCTCCATCTGTTTGCCATTAGACCTTTGTCATGGGCGGACTTCAACCTTTTGCTCACCATTGGACAGATTTTTATGCCATTTCCAAGGGCGGACTTGCTTGATTTTGTTGCCATTGCTCAGATTTCAAAGCGGACTTCAGCTAGTGGTTGACCATGGCTGGGGCGGACTTGACAGATTTTATTGCCATTGCCCAGATTTTCAGACCATTGATCAAAATTTTTTTTATGCCATTGACATTTTGGCTGAAGGTTCTTACTATTCATTCTGTACTTAGGCGAATTTATTAGTTTTCTCCATGACTGTGCTCAGATTCTCCACGAACTGTTCAGATTTCTTCACAATTTTCCAGATTTTCTTGACGAATTTCATCAAATCTCCAACCATTTTAGTGCTTTTACCAGATTTCTCTGTGATTTTCCAGAATTTCTCACCATTTTGAACGAATTTTCCAGATTTTTGAACTTTTTTATGTGATTTTCCAGATTTTTGCCAAAATTTCAAAAAAACTTCGAATCAATTTTCTGAGAGTTTCGTTGCTCGTTTCGAACTTCTGAGTGCGTTTTCGAAACTCGTGACCCTTCTAAAAATAGAAACTTTCTAAAAATAGAAATTTTCCAAAAATAGCAACTTTCCAAAAATAGACCCTAAAAAATAGGGACCCCAGAATTGCCCAAAAGTGCCAAAAAAGTAGGTCCTAAAAAATAGGGGGCCCGGGGTGAGAAACCCTAAAATTTTGGAAGTGTCAGAATCGACCGAAACGACAGTCGATCTTTGTCTCCCAGGCCTTCTAAGCACAACAGTGATCTAGGCTCAATTTCTCCAACTAACTCGGGTGACCGTTCAAAACTCAAACTCCTCATTTGCAAAAAGACTGGTGATAAGCAGTTGCGACGCCAAGGCAAAACCAAAAAGCAAAAAAAAAAATGGTCCCCATTTGCAATGGGGCGATGTGTGAAAAGGTCACAACAATGCCCAATATCGAGGTCATGTATACACTAGCAACCATATTCTTTGATGTCGTTGTAGGGAAGTATGACTTTGGGACCCTTTAGTGATGCATTCCAACATAACCGTAGTCGTCAAATGATCCCGTACTGAGCAACGTCCAAACACCCATGATCATCGCGGCATTACATACACCTGATATTACACGACGCCAGAGATACGGTTGCAGAGATCTCATGTGAATAATGTAAGGCCGTTGTTGGTTGTCTTGCAAATGCTCATGACAAATGTTCTTGATCACTAACGGTGCCAGAGTGAATGAAGTGAGAAGATGAATATTTGTGCGGCAGTGTCATTCACAATTCCTTGAAATAGAAATAAGACACCTCCGTGAACCACATAATACTCGCGCCACAGAGCCTTTGAAGGATTGAAACAACTCGACACGTCACAATTTCTTCCAACAGCGGTATGATACACCAATGATATTACATTCATTCCGTCCAAGCAATCACTAATGCAAACATAACGAGTTCTAGGTAATGTATAAATAAACCCGATAATTCAAACCACACTTCTTCCCCAAATGGCATATAAGAATCATTCCGCATAGCCAATGAGAAGTATGCAACCAAATAGGAGTCCGATAATAATAATATCAACATATAAACGCCTATGAATATGCCCACACCAATTAGCACACCCGACAATGCTCGTGTCTTTACGAACGACTCGGCTGATACATAAAACATTCCCAGTTTCTGACTTCATTCAAATGACTTCGGCTCACACACCATTCGAGCAATCTGCCATTAAATACTAAGATAAAGCTATGTTTGGGTTCCGTCCAACACAGCAAAAGATCCTTAGAATTTTTGTTCCTAGATTTCGCAAGTGACAAACTCAAATTCAATCTTCCGTGATTGTGAGTGACGCCGATGGTGGTGAAGTTGCGCACAGGATGTATGAGTGCTCAGGCCAAATCGCGTGTGCTCATGATAGCCTCAGAACTCCCAGATAAGTGACGTGACTCCTTCTCGTGATGGAAGGTGAAGATGATGGTCTGTGGCTATGGTAAATGATGCTCGATTTCCTTGCTAGTGGATATCCCGAACAATGCTTCCAGTCTCTAAAATTGTCGGCGCGCTCCTTGCCAATAAAATAATTTCACACGTCCTCCATATATAAACTGATAATCATAAAGAACGAATCACCAGTAGCCATTTAGCATCCTGACACCAAGGAGTTAGCTACTCCACCCCAAACTATTGCTAAATGAATTATGAGAAGTAGTTTCATATAACCGATGCAATTATTAAATCATGCCATTGGCTTATGCACTCTGAACTTTCTGCAATTCACAACCTCTGCAATTTTGTGAGAGATTAACCTCATTTCATCTGCTTAGTCAAATCTGATTGGATTTCCCCCCTGAACCCGCTTTGATACCATGTTAGTTTTAGGATCAGATTTAACAGAAAGCAGAAAATGCAACACATAGACAATGAACACGATGTTTACCCTAGGAAAACCCTCCTTCTCGAGGGAGAAAAACCCAACAAAATATATCTCTTATATAATAGAAGAAATAAGAGCAGAAATCTGCTTACAACTCAGGCCCAACACAAGGCCGAATTTGATACAATGAATAATAGCACCTCTCCTAGATGCAAAGATACAATTGAATATGTTTCTCCTTGAAATCAATCTGCTGCTACAAACTGATGGTCTGCTGCTGAGAGTGCGAATTTCTGCTGCTTGCTTGATGCAAATTAGAGAGTGAATGAATGTGTTGTGCAAATGAGATGAAATCACCTTCATTATATACAAGGATAGGTGACCTTTCCACTAGGTCGGCCCCCTTAGGAGATAAAGGATTTAAAATATGATTTGTTACAAGAAGGCTGACTTGCCTTAAACAAAGGGAAAATAGCTCCCGAAGCTATAAAACACTAACAGTTCCAAACTCGATTTCTATAATGCCATAGGTGATCTTTTCTGACCTGAAAATATCCTATGACCGGCTTATCAATGAGCTCTACATCACCTTTAACACATAGGAGTTTGATTCCCATGTCTTCGGCCTTTTTGAAGCCTAACAAAAGCACCTCTTTTTCAGCTTTAGTGAATTCCAATTGCACAGATGGGTGAAACTGTCCTTGAGGGGAGATGATCATTTCCCCTGCTTTTGAAATTGTATTTGAACAACCTCCATCGAACTGTATTGTCCATAACTTTGTATCATCTGTCGGTCTCTTTTTAGAACAAGCAATGTTCTGGTCTTCAGTTTCTATCTTTGATATAGT
Organism: Sequoia sempervirens; assembly: GCA_007258455.2. Classification (NCBI taxonomy): domain Eukaryota; kingdom Viridiplantae; phylum Streptophyta; class Pinopsida; order Cupressales; family Cupressaceae; genus Sequoia; species Sequoia sempervirens. The sequence continues at coordinate 21,953 of VDFB02299643.1, forward strand.
CACATAATTACCAGGACCCGTTTCAGGCTTTTCTTTTGCTAGAATAGATGACTTGAGCACAACTTGCTTCTTTACAGCTTTGAGAATCTGATCTAGTTGTTCTAGATGGTCCTGAAGATATTCCAGTTGAGAGATTTGTACCTTGGTCTTCATCATGGAAGCTATGATGTCAAAATTCGCTGTAGACGGATCTTGAGCAACTGGCATAGTGTTCGCATGTGAAGTTTTGGGATTAGAAGTGGAACATACTTCTTTACCCTTTTCGTTTGATTTCCACCTTTCTTCTTCTTCTTTTTGTGCTTTGAAGTGCTGAGCACGTGTGAACACAAGTGTTGAAACATTTTCATGATTCACCATAGGAGCGTACTGATGGTATTCTTCTTCTAGTTGTTCATTGACGGGTTCCTTATCAAAGTATCCTGCAGCAGAGTCACCATTGAAGTTGTCAGTTTGTGGTGAAACAACGTTTTAATTTGGTGTTGGTACAAAACTAGAACTGGGAGCAGCTTCAGTGTACCCCATGATTTGGTTCATTCTTAGATTCTCCGGACATGTAGACCCGGTATGTGTATCAATGTCATGGAAACAACAAAATATTGCATGGTGTGCACCTTCAATCATTGGTGTTGATGGAGATGTTGGCAACCGTGGCTGAAAATTGTCTCGTTTTGGTTGGTATGATTGCTGAATTAGAGATCTGATGAAATCTGTTTTCATCAAGCCATAAGTAATCATATCATCCTCCAACTTGATGGCGTGTTCTTGCGCACTCTTCAACTCTGTCTCTTTTGCCGTCTTGAGGAAGAAGGCTATTTCTGATGGAAGAGTATTTATGAAACAACTCATCAAAATCTTTGGTGATGATCGAGTGTAGAAGAAATTCTTGTATCAAGATGATTAAATCTTGCTACAAAATCCCTCATGTGTTCGTTGTACTCCATCTTTGAATTTGTAAGTTGGGAAAATAATAGGTGACTATCTTCAACGGGCTTGAATTTCACCAAAAAATTCTCGCTTATAGTTGCCCAGCTTGTGATATTGCTTGGCGCCAGGTGGTTGAACCAGTTGGCAACATTTCCCGCAAGAGTCTAGACAAAGAGACACACTGCGATGTCTTCATGTGCTATGTGCAAGATGGCGCAAGCTGTTGTGAACGCAGAAAAATGTTCATCTGGGTGTTGAGTTCCATCGCTGTGAAACTGGGGAAAGCGCTTCCTTGGCCCTTTAGGTAACTCATGATTTACCTGAAAAGCCAAAGGTCCAATGTTATTACCCCAAGGTAATGGGGGTGGATGTCGCTGATTTCTATCAACATTGCCAACATTATTGTTGTTATCATCCATTGCTTCTGTATGGATCATGCAATAGGATGCTAGAGTGTCATTCTCGTGAAATAAAATCATTTAACTTTTCTTGAAGTTTTCTTGCCTCATGCCCCATGGTGGGTGCCAAAAAACTGTTGGCATTACAATTCGCACCTCTGGAGTGTGTATTGGCAATGGACAGCTATGCACAGTATTAACTGCTTTTCAAATTAGGAGGGGAAGCTCCCTCTTTTGCTGATATGCGTGAAAAAGTAAATTATTCTAAATCCTATCTTTTTGACTCAGTTGGAAGAGGCACAAGGTTAAGAAAACCGATACATTGCAGCTAAGGTTTTTCTCTGGTTTCTGCAGATCTTAACTACAACTAAGCTAATGCTAAAACTATCCTATTTCCTCTAGATAAACATAGCAAGAGGAATTAGGAGCAGGGAATTGGTATACGATAATCTTTAAGTCGGGATTTTCAAGGACGCGGGACACCTATTTGAGGCATAGGCTGAAATGAAGGTTATTGGAAACAACATCAAACGGTAAGTTAGTTCTCAGGGTTCCTGTAGAAACCCTAGTTTCCCCTATTCTCTGGATCTGATCATTTTTCTGATTTTTTTGAAGGATTTTGGTTTTTTGCTTGTTTTTGAGTTTTAGAGCAATACAAGAAATTTGCGATTTTTGCAAGTAATTGAAAATAAATTCAATAAAATTAAATGACTCTGGAAATGATGGAATATGGGTGCCAGTATATTTATTTTGATCTTCTAAAATGATTACAAAAATACCCAATTGCATGCAAGCAAGAAATAATGAAATTTTATTAAGAACTTGGCAATCTGGCTGCAATAAATGGACTGCTGTAGCTGGTACGGCTGAGATGATAAATTGCTTTCTCCTTCCTTCTGGTGCTCCAGATAAGATCTCCAATATTAGGTGCCTCCAGAAATGATAAAAAATGATCTTAAGGCAAGGCGTTTTCTCCAGAACAAAGGACGGCTTCCTTTTTGATGGTACGGCCAGAATACAGCAAGGTACGGCCTGGTACAGGTACGGCTAAGGCAGAAACAACAATTAATGAATGTACGGCTTCTTTACAGCTCTCCAAATCTCCAGAATAAGTGCGCCTAGATGAATGAGAGTCTTCTGGATGCAAACTCCTCAGAAAACCCTGAATATAAATATCTCTGATGTTCTGTGATTCCTCCTGAATGAAGAAATCTCTCAGCTGCAATAGATCAGGTGTTATTTCACACCCTCTGAACTGCTTCCAGTGGAGATGGCTCGTTCCCCAAGGAATTCGAACTTGAAAACCTAAAGTCTCTTGCTCAGATCAAAGTTGATCAGTTTCAATTCTCAATAATCACATAATGGCACAATTCCCAATGCAACAGCTTAATAACCTCAAAAGTGCGATTTCCTCAATAATAGGGTTCATTAAAATTCGCACTTTTAATCCTTTTTAATATTTCAATAGTCCCAGCCAAATTTTATAATAAAGTATAATTCTCAATTTGGCCCCTTCTGATGTTGGCGACCCCCTCAAATAGAATCACTTAAGTTATAATTTAATATTATAACTTTATATTATAATCATTAAATAATTAATATTTAATTAATACAATTAAATATTAATATCTCCCTCGTTATTCATCCGATGACTGATCCGTCTAAAACTGATGAACACTGAAGTGATTCTGAACACTGCCAAAGCCATACTGCTAAAAATAGCAGGGGTCCCACGCTGACTGCCAGGAACTGCTAAAAATAGCAACTTCTGCAAGAAGTCTCCGATCGAGCCCAAACGAAAGCTTCCATCGATCAAACTCGCTAATCGGTTGAGCTAAGCTCACAAAGACCTTCAACGCCTATCACCTCTACGAGGTCGTGAAGGATAGGCCAATCCTAGTTCGAGATGTCACCGAAGGGGACATGACAAATTCTCGAAATTGCTTGTCCTCAAGCAATCTCATAATGCCTGGGATGCCGCGGTAATTATCCCCTCACTCCACATAGCATCTCAATAGGCAATCTTCTCCATTTCACCGCATATTCCCTCGATAGTCCTCCGACGAATCGCTTTCCTCAGATTCGTGATGGACTCGCACTAAAATCGCCTTTTCCTCATCATCTAAGGAGGTAGAACGCAGATGGTACCACATCGATGACTCCAACGCCTTCTTGAGGCTGATAGATGAAAAAACGCTAGGTACCTCGTCAGCCGAAGCTCGCTCGTAGTTTCACCGCCAACTCTCCTCGTGATCCCAAAGGACTGTGAATAACGCGGGTTTGAGTTTTCCTCGACCCACTTTTCCTAAGAGTGGACTGACCTGTGAGGGTCAAAGATGAGGTAAAACCATGTCACCAACCTCGGTAAATGCTCTCTCCGCCCTCTTTCTCTCGATCCGAGATACCGCGAGCAAGCGATTTTGTGCCTTACGATGTTTTTCTTGAGAGCCCCTATATAGTATCCCCTCGACTTCTCCCGGGTGAACCAACCTCCCCGTGACTCGGCACTCTATTGTCGCTCAGTAGCAAATCAAGGAAACTCGGCGCCTCATACCCGTACAATGCCATGAAAGGTGACATCTGAATGGTCATATGGAATGTCGAGTTGTAACAATACTCACACAAATGTATCCATTTGACCCATGCCTTCTGCTGCCCTACAATGTAGTTTCTGAGGTAACCTTCCACCCACTTGTTCACAATCTCCGTCTGCCCATCAGTCTGCGGGTGGTAACTAGTGCTCGGAGTGAGCTCGGTCCCACAAAGTCTGAATACCTCTTGCTAGAAGTTACTCAGGAACCGACTATCTCTGTCGCTCACGATGCTCCGAGGCAACCCATGAAGTCTGAACACCCGAAGAATACCTGTGTAGCTGTGTAAGTCGTGGTGATCGGAAAGAAGTGGGCATACTTCGTAAGCCGATCCACAACTACATAAATGCAATCACGCCCTTGGGCTTTAGGCAAGCCCGTAATAAAGTCCATCGACAGGCATTCCCACTTCCTGTCAGGAATCGGAAGTGGCTGCAATAAACCTGCCGGGTACGTGTTCTCCTGCTTGTTCTGCTGACAAACAGGGCACTCATGCACATATTGAAGAACATCACCCTTGAGTCCTTTCCATGTGAACCTCTCCCGTATCTGCCTGTAGGTTTTGAAGTATCCGGGATGTCCTGCAGTAGGCACGTCATGAAAAGCTCGCAAAATTATGTTCTTCACTTCTGAAGCTGGGATCAAAAATATCCTGTTATCAACTGTTGATCCCTCAACAATGCTGGAGGCCCAACTATCCTTGGCATACTCTGCCACTATCATATGCCTCCAATCCTCCGAGATATGAACCATAGTGCTCAAATACGGTCTACGTGAAAGTGCATCAGCCACTACGTTTTGTGTACCTTTGATATATGAGATATCAAAGTCATAAGCCTGCAACTTACTGACCCACTTCTGCTGTCTATCATTGAGATCTCGCTGCCCCAAGAAGTGTCTCAAACTGTTATGATCAGTTTTAATGCAAAATTTGCTGCCAACAAGATATTGTCGAAATTTTGCTAAGGCATGCATAATCGCGAGCATCTCCTTATCATATATGCTATACAGTCTCTCTGGTCCTCTGAGCTTGCGGCTCTCATACACAATCGGGTGCTTGTCCTGCATAAGCACCACACCAATGCCCTCACCTGATGCATCGCATTGAAGCTCGAACGGCTTCGTAAAGTCAGGTAGTGCCAAAACAGGGCATGTGGTCATCAACTCCTTGAACTTCATAAAACACTCCTGTGCCTCAGAAGTCCAAACAAATGCCCCCTTCTTCAATAAATCTGTCAACGGGGCTGCATGTCATGAATAACCATTCACGAATCTGCGGTAGAATCCACACAAACCGAGAAACCCTCTCAACTGTGTCAGGTTTGCCAGTGTAGGCCAATCAATAATGGCGCAGATCTTCTCAGGATCCATCCGCACTCCATCTGCACTGATAATATGACCTAGATATAGCAATTCGGTCATCCCTAAGTCACACTTGGATTCCTTGGCGTACAAGGATTCCCTCTCCAAGATACTCAACACTGTCTCCAAATGAGCCAGGTGCTCCTGCCATGTCCTGCTGTATATGAGAATATCATCGAAGAAGACTAACACAAACCTCCTCAGCAATGAATGAAAAACCCTGTTCATCGTAGACTGAAAAGTGGCTGGCGCATTAGTGAGCCCAAATGGCATCACTATGAACTCGAAGTGCCCACAATGACATCGGAAGGCAGTCTTCTCTACGTCCTGCTCACGGACTCTAATCTGATGATACCCCGACCGTAAATCAATTTTAGTAAAGTAACATGCCCCATGAAGCTCATCAATAAGTTCGTCAATCCTCGGTATCGGGTATTTGTTCTTGATCGTCCTCTTATTCAGGACCCTGTAATCAATGCACATACGTAACGTTCCATCCTTCTTCTTAACCAATACAACCGAAGAAGCGAACGGTGATTTGCTAGGTCGAATGTGTCCCATAGCAAGTAACTCCTTTATTGTCTTCTCTATCTCATCCTTTAACCTCTTAGGATGCCTGTAAGGAGTTATCATCACGGGCTTAGCACCCTCCTCGAGCTCAATAATGTGCTCTATGCCCCTGTCTGGAGGTCTACCAGGCGGAATATCACTGAACACCTTATCATGCTTAATCCTCAACTTCTGAATGTCCGGATGATATTCTATCTTTTGCTGTCTCTCCTGTATAGGTGCTAAATGACACTCGGCAGCCCACTCTACCATGTCGTGACGCATGAGCCTCTCCATCCGACGAAAAGAAATTGTTTTGAGGTCGCTGTCCCGAATTGCTTTAAGTATGTGAGTCTTCCCATCGACATCAAAACGGATCTCCATGTCCTTGAGACGAAGAGTAACTTCCTCCAATGAATGAAGCCACTTCATTCCCAAGACCAAATCAATGTCTCCCATGTTAACCACATAGTAATCAGCCTTGAACTCATAGTTGTTCAGGCGTAAAGGGAGATCCTTTATCATGCGTTCATACCTCAAAGTGTACCCATCAGCCACCTTGACTCTAATGCCCTCGAACTCCTCAGTAATGAGTCCGCGTTTCTCAACAAATCTGGCATCTATGAAATTATGTGTGGCTCCTGTATCAAGTAGGGTAATGACCCTCTGTCCTGCCAACACACCACGAATCCTGAAAGAGCCCTCCTGCTGTATGCTAGATAAGCGTGCCTCCTGTAATTGAAGCTCTGGCTCTGTCTCAGCTCTAGGCTCTGGAGCCTCTGATTCTGAATCCTCGGAACTCTCCTGCTGTTCGGAATTTTCTGATTTTGAGTCCTCGTAGTACGCCCACATCACTCGATTTGCCTTGCCCTTAGGTCTTAGAGGACAATCGTGATTGGCGTCATAGGGTCCTTTGCAGTAGAAGCAGAGCTTCTTCCTGCGTAGGTCATTAAGGGCCTCACGATCCAAAGGTGGAGCTGCTGATTTACCTTTTGAATCATTCCTAAAGTCTGATTTTTCTTTGTTAAAATCAGATTTGTCCCTGTTTTTATTAAAGCCCTTATTATCCCTGAATGATGAAGAACCTCTGGAGTTGAATCGACTAGACGGCGCTGCTAACTCCATGCTTCGTGCTTTCTTCATCGCCTCCTGTAATGAAGGAGGATCAAAGGCTTTGATCCAGCCTCTCAGTGGCTCTGTCAAACCCTCCATAAAGAGTACTACCAATCTCCTCTCAGAAATGTTCGGAACCATGACTGATAACTTCTGAAAGTCACCAATGTAGGATTCCAAACTGCCACTCTGCCTTAACTGAGCTAAGTCTCTGAAGTAGGATTCTGGATCCTTCCTATCAAACCGCTCAACCAATCTATCTACGAACTCCTGGTATGAAGTGATCCTGTCATGCTGTAACGTCACCATCCCGTGGTGCCACCAGTCGTAAGCTACCCCCTCCAGATGCAGTGTCGCGTAACAAATGGCATCTCTCTCAGCCATCGGGCGTTGTCACAACCCTTACATTGAGATTATATGTTTACTGATGTCTTTCAAATGCAATGTTAGTTGCAAATAACTACTTTCATGTGATTATGACATTGGGAATGAAAAGTTGTTATTTTATTGTAACTGTAATGTTAACGAACTTTTTATTTATTTATTGTCGTTGAATTTGTTGTTCATGAGAAGTGGAATGAGATCATGAGATCAAATTTCAATGCATATTATTAAGCCATGGAGAACGATCTAATCCATAATCCTTGCCAGTGGATGCAGGATTGCTAACGCTGCGAGGAAAAGGGAAATATTATCAGGGAGAGGACGTGGTTAATAATGGATCTATCTTATCATCAAACCTAGAGTCGGAGCAAGACAGTTGAGCCTACGTCATTGCCTTGGCCATGAGTAAATTATACAATTATTGATTAAGCAAGTTAATTTAAATGATCACCTTTATAGAGATTACAAATAACTAATAAATAATAAATTAAAAATAAAATAAAATAATAATAGAAATAATTTAAATATTTATTTTATCCTCTTGAAGATTTACGAATCAAATTCTTGATATATTTATATACTGGCAAGAGGGATCAAATATTGAATTAAAATATGGGATATAAATTATTTACCACCGATTTTTAATGGGGAAAAACCATTGTAAGATGAGAATGGAAAAAAATTAAATGAATTGTGAAGAGAGCCGTCGGTGGTTGGGAGACGGAAGTCTAAGCGCCATCATTCCATTGTGGGAAACGGCCAAGAAGGAAGTTATGAAAATGCAAGGCTTTCTGAGTTTTCGAGTGGGGCGAGGGGTTCGCTATTCTCTGGTCACTGTTGCCTTCTTGAATATAGCGATATTCTATCTCCTGAATCGAAAGCTCCTCTGAACGACTTCTCTTATAAAAACTATCTTCTGTTGCTCGAGGGTCCTTTTGGAAAACGGATTGAGGAGCTAATCGTATGTTATCTGAAGCTGGTAGTCGAGCACGGGATTCTTCCAACTCTCTCTCAGTATCAGACGCGACCAGGCAAGTCTGGAATATCTTCTGTTTATGCTCAATAATTTAAATCGAGGTTAAAACATATAATCCGTTTCATAAGAAAGCCAGTACGTCTTTTCTGAATATGTGATTGGGAAATCTTTGAATGCATAACACAATGTGCCATATAAGTTAAATCCTCCTTTATTGTAAACTTGTAGAGACGCAACTTGTAGTCAATGCCAATCTGGGGAGTTGTTTCAACCACCATTTTAAGTTCACTATTATCTCTTGGACTAATCGAACCCTGTTTCCTCTGTCGATCAACTTGTATTGAGCCTTGAGCAACTATCTCCAAACCAAGTCTCAAGTAATACGTGTGGGAGGGGTTTCAGTTCCTCTTTGCTGAATAACTCTTAATAACTTCTAAATCTGTGGATTGGAATTATTCTTTAATTAACATGCTGAACTGGCATTCATCTTGTGATTCCATTCTGTGTTGGGGTTCAGTTGAACCCACTTAAAAACACCAAGATAATCTATTTCTGTTGGACAACCGAATTTTCTTTCCTGTAACTTGAAGCTGTATAAATATACCTTCTTGCTCACCCGAGTCTTTGGGTTTGAAGATTTGGTATTCAAAATACTCGTCTTGGTCAAGCCATTCCTGAAGGTTGGATAGAAGTTTTCTATTATTATGGCTCTATTGATTCTTTTACCTTGCCTAGTCAAAGTCTGCTGGAACATTGATCCCAATCTCTATTTTTGGATACAAGCCTTCTCTCACACCAATCCAAGATCATCTAATCTGTGAAGTCCTTCAAGGGTGGTAGGTTCTGCTATTTTTGTTATGCTTTGGAAACTGAATCTTCTTCGAGGTGAAAAGATTATGTTTTAACTCATCTCTTAATACTTATGTCTTGAGCTTAAACTCAAATTAAAGAAAAGCTTCCACCAAGTCTTTGTGGTATGGACTAGGAAGATAAAATGTTGAGATCCGAAAGAACCATCCAATCGAATTTGTCTTTCTGAATGTTGAGCTCATTGGAAGCAACATTTGTAAAAGAAGAGATTTAATGAGAAACTAAGATGTGGTAATGTTAACCTGTTGAAACCAAAGTCTCATCTCTTTTCGTAAAATGTTAAGAAGATTGAATAGTCTTTATTGATGTGATTTGACATTAAGTCAGGATTCTCTTATAGGCCAATATTAACTTCAATACCTTGGTTCAAGAGGGAAGATTTGAATTCATGACACTGTAATATATTATATTGAATTCTTATTGTCGAAAAGACTCCTTAATCTCTTATCATAAATTTGAGAATAGTAGATTATAGATATTCAGATGGAATAAGTTATGAATTGAGTTCTACTTTTTCTAGAAAGGATAACAGCACCATCCTTAAACAAGATGTGAATTCGAACCTAGTTCTGGTAATGTTAGACCTTAAGGTTAAGACTTAGCGATAACGAAACCAGATACGGTAAGATTAAAACTTGATTGGAGACTTGTCATGCCGAGCAAAGGTGAGAGTGCTGACGACACATTACTGCTAAAGATGTCGGCACAGTAGTGCCAGAGACATCGGCACAGGAGTGCCAGAAAATATTAAAATCCTTGGCCAAGGTACGATGCTAGAATCTGCATCTGTCAGCTATCAAGTTCCAGATATATCACTGATCAGAGTGGCCTTTCTAGTTGGGAGGAACCCTTAGTAAGGTTGATCAGGAGGTATAGGTCCTTGACACCAGGCTCAGAGGCAAGATGATAAATTGATCCATGTTGATTACCCTCGTGAAGGGCGGGTTCTTCAGTTGAAGAAACTCGGGAGACCAGTAGGTCTTGGTTGGGCGGTAAAGCCCCTGATGATAATTCTCTTTCCCTCGATAAAGATTTCCAAGTATGATAGTATGGAGATGATGTCAAAAGGAATTCTTCCTCTCTCGTAAATCCAGGTACATGCAATGGTAATTGAACTTCTTTTTCATCTATGCCATGAATGCTATTCTTTATGTTAATGAACATAGTAAAATTCTCAGATACTTAGGGAGATAGTTACTTGAATTATTCAGCTGTTGCATTGTTTCATAGCTGTAGTAATTATTCGTTATCTTCTGGGAGCAAAGAAAAGTAATTATTATTCTTCTGCAATTTCCTGTTAGATGTTTATAATTTTCAGCTGAAAATGAAATTAAAAGTTAGTTGATGAAGTATATACTGTAACGACATCTGAATTGAATTCTCTTTTCCGTATTGCTGCAAATGAAACCCTAGTTGGGCAGTTATTTAGTTATTGATCTGCCATGATCAGTCGGCGGAAAACTGTTGAACGATTCATGTGAACTGAAACTGAAACTGAAAATTAAAAAGATATTTGCAAGTTTGAGTTAGTTGGATCAATTGGAAACCCTTGTTTCGAAAATAGTTTAGCTGTCGTTCAGCTGAAAGTTAGTTATCAATTCAAAATTTTAAACTGTAGTCTGGGAAGGCTGTTACAGGCGTAGTGTGAGGAATGTATCTAGTTTGCTAATCCATGCTTGGGCTGTCACCTTGCCACTCCCATCGAACATCGCTAGGTTAAGCCTGTTTGTTGCCTGTTTTAGGTCATTGTTCTGAAATCTAGGTCTCCAATCCTGTCGACCTCTGTGGTGCTCTCGCCTCTGTGTAATAAAACGGTCAAAAGTGATCCGTTCTCTGACCTCAGGTGGTACTAACTTCCACTCCTCATTTGCTGCCATAAGCGTATCCGCGAACAACTCATCCTGCTCCTCACCTGCCAAGACCTCCTCGGTCTCCTGTCTCACAAATGTAGGCCTGGTAGGCCTGTCTGCTGTCCGTGAGGCTGTCCTAGGTGCCCTGCGAGACCCTGCTTCACTCCTCTCATCGTCACGATGTGGTGACGGTCTCCTAGGAGTACCCAATCTCTGGAGTGCTACTGCCAACTGCTGCAATACATCATCTGACCGCCGTTGACCTGCACGAAGATCTCTGAGTGCAAGCAAAACCTCAGCGTCATCCTGATCACTGTTATTTTGAGGAACCTCTGTTCTAAGATTATCTGTCTTGTCAGTTCTGTCATTCCTGTCAGCCATGTTTCCCGGCTGCCTACTCAAACTCCGTTGCCTGTCAATCAAGGCACGTCTGCGTGTGTAATACCTGTATGGTTCAAACTCTTCTGGATGCATAAGATGGCTAAACCCTCAGGATGGCGGGATTTAGCTCTGATACCACTGTAGAAACCCTAGTTTCCCCTATTCTCCGGATCTGATCGTTTTTCTGATTTTTTTGAAGGATTTTGGTTTTTTGCTTGTTTTTGAGTTTTAGAGCAATACAAGAAATTTGCGATTTTTGCAAGTAATTGAAAATAAATTCAATAAAATTAAATGACTCTGGAAATGATGGAATATGGGTGCCAGTATATTTATTTTGATCTTCTGAAATGATTACAAAAATACCCAATTGCATGCAAGCAAGAAATAATGAAATTTTATTAAGAACCTGGCAATCTAGCTGCAATAAATGGACTGTTGTAGTTGGTACGGCTGAGATGATAAATTGCTTTCTCCTTCCGTCTGGTGCTCCAGATAAGATCTCCAATATTAGGCGCCTCCAGAAATGATAAAAAATGATCTTAAGGCAAGGCGTTTTCTCCAGAACAAAGGACGGCTTCCTTTTTGATGGTACGGCCAGAATACAGCAAGGTACGGCCTGGTACAGGTACGGCTAAGGCAGAAACAACAATTAATGAATGTACGGCTTCTTTACAGCTCTCCAAATCTCCAGAATAAGTGCGCCTAGATGAATGAGAGTCTTCTGGATGCAAACTCCTCAAAAAACCCTGAATATAAATATCTCTGATGTTCTGTGATTCCTCCTGAATGAAGAAATCTCTCAGCTGCAATAGATCAGGTGTTATTTCACACCCTCTGAACTGCTTCCAGTGGAGATGGCTCGTTCCCCAAGGAATTCGAACTTGAAACCCTAAAGTCTCTTGCTCAGATCAAAGTTGATCAGTTTCAATTCTCAATAATCACATAATGGCACAATTCCCAATGCAACAGCTTAATAACCTCAAAAGTGCGATTTCCTCAATAATAGGGTTCATTAAAATTCGCACTTTTAATCCTTTTTAATATTTCAATAGTCCCAGCCAAATTTTATAATAAAGTATAATTCTCAATTTGGCCCCTTCTGATGATGGCGACCCCCTCAAATAGAATCACTTAAGTTATAATTTAATATTATAACTTTATATTATAATCATTAAATAATTAATATTTAATTAATACAATTAAATATTAATATCTCTCTCGTTATTCATCCGATGACTGATCCGTCTGAAACTGACGAACACTGAAGTGATTCTGAACACTGCCAAAGCCATACTGCTAAAAATAGCAGGGGTCCCACGCTGACTGCCAGGAACTGCTAAAAATAGCAACTTATGCAAGAAGTCTCCGATCGAGCCCAAACGAAAGCCTACTGATCAAACTCTGCCAACTGAAGCTGAGCCAAGCTCCAAAGTGACCCTCTATCCAGTCTATCAGCCTACGAGGGTCGTATGATAGGCCAATCCTGTGCTCCGAGAGATGTCACTGAGAAGGGGACATGACAGTTCCTAAGGAGGCAGGACACCTATCCGAAGTGTAGGCTGAAAGTAATTTACTGGAAATAACACTTAAATGACAATCTCTACTTCTAAATTCCCAAGGAGGAGGGACTCCTATCCGAGGTGTAGATATGAAACAAAGATTATTAATAACATCACACGATAAACTTTATTTCTAAATTCCCAAGGAGGAGGGACTTCTATCCGAGGTGTAGATATGAAACAAGCTCATTAATCAGAACAAGAATAAAACTGGGACAACAAATTGCATAACGAGACACACACATAATGAACGATCAAACCAACATTATAATTAACTAAGTGAACATATACAAAATAACAATATTGTATGGCAATGCGGCTCAATAATTTATTATTACAGCAGAAGTTAAAGTACAAATGAGCAAGGGTGCTCTTATTTATAGAACTTCAAGGAGTAGGGAACCCTAAAATCTCCTTGAGTTTACACTTAGTTTTGCAAGCATGCAAGATTTATTCTTAAGTCTAAATGTATGCAACTTAATATTTAACTGGAAAAACTACCTTAGTTAACTGATTCTAAAATAAACTAATTGGACTGTGCAACACGCAACTCCTTATTGATATGAGAGTCAACTGATAACTAACATCAGTTAACTGAAACTGAAAACTAAATGAGAACTCCAACTATACATAGGTGAGTTCAAAATAGACATGCTCAATAGGTGAGACAATGAGTTAACTTGAAAAGAAGCATCAAGTTAACTCCTGTGTCTAATGTCTATTCTGAAAAGGTAGGACGTCCTGATCTGTAGCTCACTGGCCATGATCTCGAGCAATTAACCCCTCCACGAGGTTGTTGATAACATCACTATCTTGAGATCATCACATGTCTTAACTGTCAATTCACTGCTTGTTAGCAACTTGATCAATCATGGAAATATCTGCACACTTCAAGTGGTAGTTCACTGATTGGTAACTCTGGGGGCTCCACAACTAAAGTGATGGCCTCTGTTTCTTCTACAACTTTATGCTTCTGACACTCTTGACGCTTTTCACGAATGGAAGAATGTGCCATGACGAAAGCGCAAAGTTTGACTGCGAACACTTTGGTTGTGAGAAATGCACATGAACTCGTTGCACATGTAGAATTCCAATGGTGTCAACCCTCTAAACTGGCCTTGGAAGGCAATCAGCTATATGAGGTATGAAACCATGTGGACTTTAAGTGACTACGCCTATCAAATTGTTTGAATTGACCCTCTAGATGCGCTTGATGCAAACCGGTGTCAGCTTTTCCTATGAAATCGTGAATTAAGATTGATTTGGTCTTGAATTTAGTCTGAGTGAATTGTATTATGAAAAAATCGCCTGTTGATTGTAAACATGGCCATATTTTGACAACTTCCGAAAAGCTAAAATAGCTCCTGATGAGGCTAAAAATACCCTGTCGAGGGGCAAATTTTACGAAAAATTATGAGACGTGGGTTTTGTAGAGAAAATGATTCTAAGTAAATCCGCCATGTCAGAAATTTGAAAAAATGCTTTTTTGCTTGACATGCAAAGACTTTTAGGAATAGAAGTAGCAGGGGCAGCGAGGGCAATTTTTCCCGAGAAAAATTGGCATATGGGTTTTGTAGAGAATGAGATTCTAAGTCAACTCGGATTATTAGAAATTCGAAAAAATGACCTTTACTAAGGCATGCAAGAGCTTTTCAGTAACAAAAGCTGTAGGGGCAATAGGGGCATTGACAAAAGCTGCAGGGGCAGTAGGAGCACTGGGGGCAATTTTTTCCGATAAAAACTGACACATGGGTTTTGTAGGTGCCAATGTATTGATCAAACCCAGATTCTTCATTTTTTGAAAAGTTGACTTTTTCGCCTGCATGCAAAAGAATCTTCGAAAAAAAGCATAGTGCTTCAAAAATGGAAGCAGTGGGGCAATTTTCTCGAAAAATTCTAGAACATGGGTTTTGTTGTTGAGGCTGTGTTGAATGAACCCAGATGATTAGATTCTGAAAAAGATGTCATTTACTTTGACATGCGAGAGAAAACCTACGACAAGGATAGAAGAATTTTAGAGATAGAAAATAGAAGTTATATTCTGCCTCTGAAAATGACGCCTATGCCTTGAATTCGATTTGATGAAGTTTGGAATGCATGCATTCAAAAGATGAAATCTGGAAAATAAATCCTCTGAGCAATCTGGACTTGGCACTACGAAGAACACTGAAAAATATCACCTGTAGTGCCTTTAGATCTTGCTTGCGCGAGAAAATATGTGTTTGCCTTCAACTTGTGATGAGAATAATAGACGCCCAAATTCCTTAATGAATAAATTTCATGAAGTAAGGTGTCAATTTTGCATGCAAATCCCTAAATTAGGATGCAATAATCTTATTGGACCTCCATTTAGTTAACTGAATGAAAAATAAGCCCTAAAATGGGCTCCACCCAGCATGCACAGATAAATTCACCACATGCAAGTAAAACTTAAGTCATTTTGAGGTCGACTTAGAAGTAGAACTGTAGTTTTAATCTTATTTTAAGTTGAGTTCAACAACTCCATTATAGGGTGGCCTAGTCACTTTAGTTCAAAAGTCAAAGTTTGACTTGGGCGCCAACTCTCTAGACTTAGAATTTTTTTTAAAAATTTCCATTTGCAAACATCACCGGAGGCTATGTTTGATCATTGATTCTGATTGATTGATGTATCCAGTAGACTGGCTGACAATTTCATTGAAGAGCAGGATCAAAACTGAAAAGGAGCTCCTTGAGGTTGCAAACCCTAATTTTGACTTTTGAGCCTTCAAAATTTTGGGCGCCCCTGGCCTCCAGGGGTGCTTTTTCTCACCAAACAGTCAAATTTTCATGCATTTTCATCATTTCACACTCGATTTTCATCATCCTTCAGACTGGATTTCCCGACACTTGACAAAACTTCCAAGCTGGTTGACAAGTCCACTACGGAGCTGGCACAATTCTGGACATGATCTTCTAGAAAGCATAATCCCAAAAAGCATCATCTGGCAAGTCAAAATCTTGGGATCCCCTGGGCTCCAGGGGCTCTTTTATTTCCAGACCTGGCCATTTTTGCAACTTGCTGAATCTTCATTCAATCTCCGGCTGCCGACTACTGACAAGTCTTCCGACCTGGTTGAGATATGCAATTGAAAGCTTGAAGAATTTCACACAGGATGAGCATTTGAGCAAACCCTAACAACTGCATTTGAGTGCTCAAAACCCTAGGCACCCCTAGCCTCCAGGGGCTCTTTTTGCTCTGAACTCACAATTTGACCTTGACTTTAACCTTTTGTTTGACTCCTGATTTCGGCCATTTGGCAACTCTGATTCATCCACTGACGAACTCGTTGCGAAGCCTGATCAGGTTTGAGATAAATGTTGGGTGAAAATTATGTAATCAGCTTTTCTATAGATTACACAACTAGGACTTTAGCCACAGCTATGTGAGATGTAAATCTCTCCTCTCAGAAAGGGGAGGTGCCCTTCTTACTGCTGACAAAAGCGATAGTAAAACAAACAAAGTAATTACAAAATGTACACAATACTTACGAAGTGGGGGGGGGGAGGGTGTGTCACATTCATCCTTCTCTCTTTTTTCAGAGAAGATGTTTACAATGCTTCACTGTTGAAAGTTCTCAATTCACAATAACTCTAAACTAACAACGAGCAGTAATGCCAATACCTCTATCTTGTCAAAGCAAAGCGTAGAGGTACCATAAGTGATTAACAATAAAATAGTAAAATAAAAGGGAAAGCTCACGAAAGCACAAAGTCATTCCGTAGCTTTATCAATGGTGAATTTGTGATAGGTGTGTCGTTTGTCGCATTAGAAGCACAAAGTCTTCTTAGATGCAGCAATTCCTCGAACATCATGAACAATTACAAGCGCAAAGTGTTGTAGATTATCCAACCAAAGTATCCAAAGAGCATGAATAATTACAAGCACAAAGTCTTGTAGATCATTCAACAATAGTATCCAAAGATAATCAAAACACAAAATGTAAATCTAAATAAAGGATGCAACACAAAGTTTACATGAATTACTTAGAGTCCTTCAGATTCCATAAGCTAATCACCACCAAATGAGATCAATTCACAAGACTATCGAATCCAACACAAAGTCTGGTTTGCAATCTTCTTTATTGATCAGATTTCATTCACAAAGTATGAACACAAAGTTTCACAATTCTGCTTCAAAAAGGGCAGCACTTCGTTGTAAAATACTAAAGGATGAACAATACAAAGGAAATCCCTCACATTATATAGAAAGAGGGATGAGCAAAATTAGGAATCTAATTTGAGGAAATCAAGGAAAGTTGGGTGAGCGATTTAAGGAGATCTCACCTAACTTTGACCAAAGTCAAAGTGTAATTTGTTTTCAAAGATTACATCTTGAACTTAGTGCAATTACAATTACAAAGACATATAAGATGTCGGGAAATACCCACAAGATACATAAAAGGATGCATGAAAAGTAATATCTATTTCCTTGGAGATCGGGAACCTTCATTTCCCTTGCTTTTAGGCGTTGGAAGTCTTAGTATTTCTTCTGGTCTCTTACCGAACTTCTCATCGGACCAACGGTGTAATCCCACAATGGTGTGAATTCACAAATTGTCCCTCATGGTAGATAGGTGAACTTTCTTACTGTCAAGATGCGTTTTCAGGTTATCCAATGTGAGCCTTGTATCACAAATGACGTTCAGAGAGGCTTTTGAAAAGTTTGCGTTGTCAATCATCTTCATGATGGCTTCCTTGAAGATCTAGGATATTTCTATGGCTGGCAGGAAGATACGATTTTCCTCAAGAAGTTGTCCTGGTAACTCCTTGATACTTTTTTCAAGAATAACACGATGCCCTTCGACATCTTCCTGCACTTGGTGGAGATCTTCCGTAAGAGATTGAATTACTTGAATTCGATGTTTCAAGAATTCTCTTACCTCAATGAACTTTTCTTTGTTGGGAATTACCTCGGATTCCACCAATTTACTGAGCTTTACCTGCTTCATCTGTGACCATGACAACAGGCACTTTTCCATATCTCTGCGCTCCTGGGAAAGTACACTTTTTTCTTTATCAAGCTCTGTGGTGAGCTTGGCCAACAAAGTAGTTTTCTCGTCCACAACAATTATGATTTGAGATCCGTGTTCTATGATCTTCTCAACGAAATCATACAACACCTTGCCTTTGGAGGCGAACTTCTCAGCTTTCTTGACAGCTGGGTCCTCAATACTTACCACTGTCAGCGGTTGTGCATTAGTTGGAGATCCTGCAAGTCTCTTTACAACAGTGGCATAATGCCCTGCCCTCTGTTTGTACATATTGCGAGCTTGCTCCATTTTATCCAGTCTTCCAGCCAAGATATCCAATGTCATTTGCGCATCTGCTTTTGCATTTTCATTGGTAACCTTGCCAAGCTGGACTCTTGTTACCGTGTAGTCCTCCATATTGACATCTCCTTCTCGCGGTGGTATGCCAATTTCCGCATACTTGTGGCCAGTCTTGTCAACGTTTAGCCTTGAGTAGACTTTTGCCTTTTTCTTCCCTTTAGCCTTTGGAGGGACTATCTCTTCGAGGTCAAGCTCCTTTGGAGAGATCATTTGCTTCTTCCGCTTCGACACTTGAGATATCAGCCAAGGGGGAAGGAAGGCATGAACTTCTGGATTCACTATCAACTCAGTCGTCATTGTCACTTCTGAAGTCATTGTCTGTAGAAACCCTTGTTCTCACTGTTTCTGAAACTGTTTGTTTTTGCTTGTTTTTTGAGTGTTTTGATTTTTTTGTTTTTTTGCAATAACAGAAGAAATGCGATTTTGAAAGAAATTGCTTCAAAAATCTAAAATAAATTCTATAAGCTGAAAACTAACAGAATTGAATCTCCAAATCAATAGCCAATAGTTTTATTACACTTTCACGGTGTTTACAAAATTCAAACCCTAACATGCAAATTAAAAGGAAAAGCTGATCACATTAATTAAAAACTTGATTTGCTGATTACAGGCGCTCCAGAATGAAGTAGATTTGTACGGCCATCATAACTAATAACTTCTCCCTCCGCCAGATGCTTGCAAAAGGATCCAAAGATGTAGGCGCCCAAAAAGGTGAAGTCAGAAAGCAAAAGAATAAGGCAATTTGCCCAAGACTGAAAAGTACGGCCTGTACTTGAAGGTACGGCCCAACAGCAAAAGGTACGGCTCAGCAGCAGCCCAAAAAGAAATCCGTACGGCCTTGGTAGATGCCAGATGTGAAGCAAAAACTAGCCGCCCCAGAATAACTCTCTGTCTGATGATTTCCGGATTCAAATCCTGAAGATATAATCTCTGAATAAGCTCTATGATAACCTCTGAATGAAACTACCTCTCTGATAAGCAATAAATCAGCTGATATTTCACAGCCTTTGAACTGCAACACTGAAGATGGCTCGTTCTCCAATGCAAAATAGATAACTGAAACCCTTGGCTCCGTTCTCTGAAGGAAGAATTGTTCAAAGTCGATTTTCATAACATAATGATGTTTTTCACAATGAAAATCCTTATATTCACAAGAAGGTCGACTTTTCTCAAAAAAGCATCATTTAAATAAAGTTCAAATTCTTCTTTTAATAATTCCATAGTTGGACGCCTCTTTTTAATTAAAATGATTAATTAAAAATGGTCCCCTTCTTAATGATGGTCGACCCCTTAAAATAATCACTTAAGTTATAATATTAAATAATATTATAACTTTATAATATAAGCTTCAAAATAATTAATATTTATTTTGACAGATAAATATTAATATCTTCCTCAAAATAAGTCTGATTAACGAACCGTCTGAAGTCGGAGGATAAGTGATTGAATCTGCATACGACCAGACCATACTGTTAAAAATAGCAGGGGTGCTCTGCTAAGTGTCTCCACTTACTAAAAATAGCAAGTCAAGCAAATGATGTTCGAACGACCCCGAACGAAAGCCAAACTAGTAGATTCTGACAACTGAAGCCAAGCTAAGCTCCAACAAGACCCTCTATCCATCCCATCAACCTACGAGGGTCACATAATAGGCTAATCTTAAGCACTGAGAGATGTCAACTGGAAGGGGACATTACAGTCCACCCCTCCTGAAATTGCTTGTCCTCAAGCAATCTCAACTCCGGATGCTGCAAAATCTCCTCACTCTCCCACGTAGCATCCTCCATTGGTAAATCTCTCCATTTCACCAAATATTCCCTGATAGTCCTCCTGCGCAACTGTCTCTCTCTGTATTCCAGGATCGACTCAGGAAATAAGATCAACTTTCCCTCATCATCTAAGGGAGGTAATACTGCTGAAGGTACCACACGATGTCCTAACGCCTTCTTGAGGCGTGACACATGAAAAACATTGTGGACCTTACTATCCACCGGGAGCTCTAGCTCATAAGCCACCTCTCCAACACGCCTCAGAATCCTGAAAGGACCATAATACCACGGCTTAAGCTTCTTTGATCCACTCTTCCTAAGAGTAGATTGACGGTAGGGCTGCAGCATGAGATATACCATGTCTCCCACCTCAAAAGATCTCTTTGTCCTCTTCTGATCTGCATACTGCTTCTGCTGATTCTGTGCCTTAGCAATATTTTCCTTAAGAGCCCTCATAGTGTCTTGACTCTCTTGCAATAAATCTCCATTTTCGACGCTCTAAATGCATGCTCGGTGATGGAAAACTAAAACCTCATAGCAGGTATAGCGCCATGAAGGGGGACATTTGAACGGTCATGTGAAAAGTAGTATTGTAGCAATACTCGCACAAATATATCCACTTGACCCACGCCTTTTGCTGCCCTGCAATGTAATTCCTAAGGTAGCCTTCCACTCATTTGTTCACTATTTCCGTCTGACCATCGGTCTGTGGGTGGTAACTGGTGCTCGGTGTAAGCTCGGTCCCACAAAGTCTGAACACCTCCTGCCAGAAGTGACTCAGGAACCGACTATCCCTGTCGCTAACTATGCTCCGAGGCAACCCATGTAAT
>VDFB02299644.1:0-28439 GCA_007258455.2 Sequoia sempervirens
ACAAGGTTATGGTGTCTATTATATAGACTATGGTCTAATGGAGATAGTCAGAGTTGCAAGACAATGAAATGTTCAATATTAGGTGGTGGTAAGCAAGGTAGATGTCATTTTGATATTTGATTTTTTCTAACTAAGCATAGTGTGGTGTTTTTGGAATCAAGATACAAATAGGTTTGCCACCCTTGGATGTATGGAGAATTCACAAAGGATGAGATAATACAAAATGGCTTCACCATTCCTTGCATCATGAAGGCACCATAGCTCATCGTCACATTGGATAGACTGAAATATCCCCTATGGGATCTGCCCTAAAATTCTGATTTTTATTTCTGCTCAAACCCTAATTTTGATTTCTGATTTTTTTTCTGAAAACAAAATATCACAGCGAACATACAAGTGCCCAAACATGACAAATAAGCATGCCAAATGATGCTACCAAATGATATTCATATCAAACATGAAATCCGTCATGAAAAATACAAGATAGAGCATCCAAACGCCACATACAAATCTGATTTTCTGTAGGTAGCTTCTGCTGTTACAAAACAGAATATTCTGGACTGATTTTTCAATGGATTCATGGGCTCAAACATGCCAAACATACACTCAGATTTCTGCTCTATAAATTGGATCTAAAACTAAGATTGTATATACCACAAATATGCAAATTAGTCTTCAAACATCAAACCCTAGATGGGTGAATCCTTCCTTGGCAAGCACTTAGGGTTTGCTGCTCCAAAAATGCAAAATCACCCTCCAAAAATAGGCACTTAAGTCTGCTCCAAAGTGGCGCTCCAAATTAGGGCAAAACCCTAATGCAATTTGCACACAAAATGCCACAACAATGCTGCTCCAAATCTGATCTGCAAATCTGATTATGCAATGATGCTCCAAACCTCCAAATGTCTCCAATGAAGTGCAATTAGAACTCCGTTATGGGTCCTCCACAAGATGAGCTAGGTTTTCGTCCAACTCACCGTATTCACAAGGTTTTTCGTCCTTGGAATAAAGCCCAACCAAAGTTATGACCAAAAATATGATATGAATCTATACCCAAATGACCTCAAATGTTCATATATTTACAGCC
The DNA here is from genome assembly GCA_007258455.2 of Sequoia sempervirens. Lineage (NCBI taxonomy): Eukaryota > Viridiplantae > Streptophyta > Pinopsida > Cupressales > Cupressaceae > Sequoia > Sequoia sempervirens. The sequence continues at coordinate 1,088 of VDFB02299644.1, forward strand.
ACCTTCCCCCTCCAAATCTGGCCAACCTCCTCAAGGAAAAATATTTATTTTATTTGCTTTTTTTTTCTCCTCCAATCTTGGCCAACCTCAATAAAGTATTCTTATTTTATTTTTATTGACTTCTCCAAGGGAGCGAACCTCTTTATGACCCTTGATATTACGTTTTTAGGCCCTTGCCTAGGTTGTCCACCTTCAAGGCCATTTTATTTAATTATTTCTCCTCCTTCACTAAGTGGCTCATAAAAATATAGGAAGTCACTTCATTCTTCAATTTTCCCAATAAAATTGATTAAATATAATATTTAATCAATTAGATCATTCCCTTAGCCCTCCAGCTTAGCCTACGAGAATAGGATACGCTAACCAACCCCATTAGGTGACCACTCAAAAAATTGGGACATTACATAGACACAAGGTGTGTGATGACTTCTATGTCACATTCTAGGAGAGACCAATATAGTATTGGGCATTCAATGGTTACATTCTATTGGTGAGTTCACTACGGAAATGAAATTCAAGGGAAAAGAGGTAATGTTTTGAGACATTGAGGATGGAGCCCCAAGAGCTGTCATGTCTCAAAGGACAAAACAAGTAGCTCAAAGCCTCAAACTATTCATCAATTGGTAACAATCACGACTTCATCCATAGGTGAGACACTTTATCATGATGGCATTTGGTCTATTTTAGATCATCATATAGTATGGTGTTTGATGTAGTACCTCCAAGATTGCCACCAAGTAGAGGAATTCATCAAAGGGTAGGAAAGAAACATGTTGGAGATATCATTCCTATTGAAGAAGTAACTGGCACCACGAACATGATTCAAGAAGGTGCATAAAAAAATATTATAGTGCAACAAAAGCTTGGGGGTGAGCTCACTTGTCACATAAGGCAACCCTCCACCTTGTGGGAGTTCGCAAGTGTCCTCAAGCATTGGGGAGAAGGCATCATTTTTCATATGTCCAAGAGGAGCATATTGTGAGTTGGTTACATTCCTTGCCTAATCCTAGTCAAGAGTGGAAAAGTACAATCATGAATCTCATCACGGCCCCCCCAAGGTTTGCATTCATTATGTTTTGAATAAGCTAACCAATCATGCACACTTGTTTGTTATTTCTCCTCAAGTGGCCAAATTGTTTTTCAAAGAAGTGATTAAGTTATATAGATTGCTTAACAATGTTATAGACGATGGAGATGGTAGACCCATAGTGTTTTTCAGCAAAAGCTATCTCACTTGACAAGTACAAAATTTAGACTCTAGGTATTACAACATGGTTCATAATGTTGGCACAATGATATTTGAGCATCGAGGATTGCATAGATCCCATAGTGCTTTTTGCAAAGGTTGTTTCATTTGATAGGTGCAAAATCCAAGCTCTACGGGCATTACAATATTATTCATCATATCAACATGGTGATACTTGAGCATCCAAGTTTACAATTGCTTGAGAGCAAGCAATTCTAAGAAGGATGGACTGTCATGTCCCCTTTTCACAACTAAAAGAATTAATAATATTTTAAGTTGGGCCTAATCGCTTTATTTTCAAATGAGCAATTTCAAATATTATTTTAGGTCCTATGTAATATTTTAAAAAATGTTTTTTACACTTTATTCCAAATATATTTCAAAAAGGGGCCTTTGGATGTAATTTAGAAGTATTTTTTAAAAATATTTGGAGGGAAAAGACAAATAAAAATAGACGACCGAAAGTAAAGTGCCTGTAAAAGAGAGGCCAATGCTCAAACCAAATCATCCAATTTTGTCATTCCACTACTCCTTCCTGTTGTGACCTTTTCACACATCACCCCATTCAAAATGGGGGCCCCCTATATTTTGTCCCATTTGGGTCTTTTGGCTTTGGTTTTGGGTAGTTTTGCGGCTGTCTCTCTTTGTTCCTTCTGTCTTTCCGGGGATGTACCCATCTTTTGGCCCAATTTGAAATTTTGGTTAAGTCTGGAGTGTGTTCTGACAGATTAGGGTTTATCCTTCAAGCTTAGTTTGGGATTAATTTAAGTGATCAAATTGAAATCTGAGCTTGGCACTGGGTTCAAGAAGCTTCAGGTAGGCTCCCATTAAAATTTCATTAAATTCAGACAACTTTCTATTTTTAGCAGTTCTCGCTTCGGGAGCAATTTTTTAGGGTTTGCATGTATGATTTTTCAATGCATGTCAAGATAGTCTTTCTGGGTTTTTCGAGAGCTTCATGATGGTATAACATGCAAGTCAAGGTGATGACTTTCTATTTTTAGTAGGTACCCTGCATGCAAGCCAGTTTTCTGGGTTTTTCTGGGTTTTTTGAGATCTCTCAGGTAATGTGACATGCAACCAAGTCTGGCAATCAGTTGATCACTTTTTCAAGCACTTACTATTTTTAGCAGGTTCACTCTAGCAGTTTCAGATCTTCAATTTCAGGTACAGAGCAGTACAGAGCAGAAACGGAGTTGAACGGAGGTCAATAGAGGCACATGCAAATAAAATTAGGGTTTCCAACTTTGGTGCCTAAAATGAGGGGCAAAATTCGAGAAAAATTAAAAATGGATGTATCCCATTGCGATCAACATCTTTCAAGGAATCTACTAGTAAAATTTGAGCATAATCTGCATACTTACTATTTATAGTAAGTCACTTCCAGAACAGGGCTAAAAATAGCAAGTGCACACATAGGACAGGTGTGAACAGGTCGAGGATAACGTTGGGCAAATATCAAGATAGGAGGAGTTGTAGAAGTTCGAGAATCAAGAAGTTACTAAAAATAGAAAGTGAGGGCGAACAGGTTGAAAATAAGCTAAGTGTTCAGATACGCCAAGGTTGGAGACAGGAAAGCACAAATTTGTCTAAGGCATGAGTTTTCAGAGCTCTGGAGTGGAAATGCACCCATGATGAACAAGGAGGTTTGAGAATTTTCTAAGTCACGAAAATGGAAGGACCCCCTTCCAAATGCGCCCTCAACTTGAAGCTCCCCACTCAAGATGCGCCTTAGGCATCATAGAGAAGTTGAAGGCATTGGAAATGGCATCACCACCTCCTAGATGCGCCCAGCTTGACCACCCCTCATATGCGCCCATCATGGAGTAGGAAAAAGTTTCTAAGGCAAACCCAGAGCAACACCCCTAGAAAGTGCCCAAGTGAGAAGAGGTGAGAGGATTTTTCTAAGTCATGAAAATGGAAGTAGACACCTCCAAATGCGCCCAAGGAAGAATATGGAGATACTTGAAAATCTCTAAGCCACAGAAAATGAACTAACACCCCTCTAAATGCGCCCAAGGAGCAAGTGAAGATAGAAGTTTGAGAAAATTTTCTAAGTCATGAAAATCAGAGCACACCCCTTCATATGTGCCCATGAAGCAGGGCATGAGAGGAGATACATGAGAATTTTCTAAGGCATGGAAGATGAAAGCATAAGGGTCCAAATAAGCCCTTGAAGAAGTTGAGTGAAGTTTGTTTAAGTCATGAACTCCCCCCCGAAATGCGCCCTAGGAAGGGTAAAGTGGCATGAAAAGTTTCTAAGGCATTAGAATGAAAGCAACAACACTCAAATGTGCCCAAGGAAGAAGAGGTTGGGTAAGAAATTTCTCTAAGGCATGAAACAAAAGCTCAAGGGGTGAAATGCGCCCAAGATGAGTAGGTGACATAAAACTTGTCTAAGGCAATGAAAATGAGAACACCTCCCCTCAAATGCGCCCAAGGAAGGGTAAGTTGAAATGAAAATTTTCCTAAGGCATAAACTTGAAATGACACCTCTCAAAATGCGCCCAAGGCAGAGACGTCAAGGTGAGAGATTTTCTAAGGGAAGAAACAAAAGCACAAGGGATCATATGCGCCCAAAGAAGAAGTTAGAGCAAGAAATTTGTCTAAGGCATCAAATATGAGCTCAACCCATCAAATGCGCCTAGGCTCCAAGAGGCAAAATATTCTAAGGCAAGAGGGAGATGAATGAGAAAACACCCCTCTAAATGTGCCCAAGGGGGAATGGATGAAGATATGAAAATTTTATGTAAGAGACCAGGTGTCTCTCAACCCAAACACTGACCAATAACAGTGAGATTTTGTTTTGTTTTCTGAATTTTGTGATTTTTTGGTGTTTTTGCACTAAAGAAGAATTTGCGATTTTGCAAGAATAAGACTAGAAAATTTAAATAAAATAATAGATGCATAAAAACTACAAAACATGGATTGAATCTTCTTGCCAGGTAATTTATTAATCTTCCCAGATGATTACAACTGCAATATTTAAGCATTCAGACAAAAAGGCAATCATTTTATTAAAGACCTGGTTAATCTTGCAGGCGCCAGAAGGAGACACTGAAATGGTACGGCTGAAAGATATGAAGCAATCTCCCACCTTCAAATTGATGAAATATCTCCAGAAACCCTAGGCGTCCATGTTGCAAAAAGGCAGAAGACCAAAAGTGAAGGCGTATTCTCCAGTTGAAGAAGTACAGCCCTTGCTGGTATAGAAAAGTACGGCCCAGCCAGCAGCAATAAATATGGTACGGCCTCAAGAAAAAAGTGTCAGAACTCTGTGAAATGATCTCAGATAAGTTGCCACCAATAACTGATAGATAATCTTCTCAAACCCTTCCTGAATCGATTCAATAAGCACAACTGCAACCTCTGTATGAAGTCACCATGTTTGACAATCTCCAACTGGTATTTCACAGTCTCAGTATGTCAGATCTTGAAGAGGGAACGTTCCTCAAAACCTGTCGATCTGCAGAAATCTAGAAATCTGGTTTCTCAAACCCCAATGCTCTCAGAGAGAAAAGATAACAAATTCGAATAATTAATCACATAAGTTCGATTTGCTCATTGAAAGAATATATAGCTTCTCTCAATAATTTGACTTTTCTCATTAAATCCATTAAATTGCATTTAATAATAAATATTCGCCCTGTTCAATACTTAGGCTAATATTTGATTAAATGGCGTCCTTTTTAATTTAATGAATATTGAACTCATTAAATGTTAATTTTTCCCCCTTCCTTATAAAGTATTAAAAATACTTTATAATTTGCCATTTAAATATTAACTTTAATATTTCATTAAAATGACTTTATAATATAAAGTCAAATTAATTATTCCTTCAAATATTATTAAATGCTTCTGATAACCCCCGATTGTTCAACCAAACACCAAACTGGGTCGATACTGAGCTGACCAGCTAAACCAGGTGCCCTGCCCAAAATAGCAGCTTCCGCCTGCTGACTTACAATAAATAGTAAGTATCTGAAAAACCTCTCTAAAAGAGTCTGCGAAGGCCCAACCTGAATCAACTGAAGGAGTAATGTTCCCGAACACCAGATAACTGCCTCAAATGATCCTCTACACACATCTGTCAGCCTACGAGGATCAGAATGATAGGCTAACCTCAAATCCAGCTGTCTGACTAGGAAGGGGACATTACATTTCTAAAGGTAATGAAGTAAGCCTTCTAAATACTTCCCTAAGAAGAAGAAGTTGAGTAAAAATTTTCTAAGGCATCAACATGAAATGACACCCAAGGAAATGCGCCCATGATGAAAAGTTATGAAGAAAGCAAAGTTTGCTAGAGAAAAATGATGAACTCTATTGGATCCAGAGATCAATCAAACCTCGGAAATCAAAACATGGAAATTAGGTAAGTGAAGTGGATTTTTACTATAAGTGTTTTGATGCTCTTCTTTTTGTTTGTTTTGCAGGTGAACACTGGGGCCAAAGCATGATGACTTGGGGTGATGGAGCAATTACTCCAGGACAACATTACAACCTTGGAAGGGGATAAAGTTACATGTTTCAAAATCCTCCATGATGTCTCATTTGCGCCCAAACCATGAAGGGAGATGTTGGAAGAAATGGCTAGGTGTTGGAATTTCTCCACAAAGGCCTAATATGCACCCAACTCAGGGAGGTAGGTGGCAAGAAAAAAATGGTCGAATTGGCAAACTATAAAAGGGGCATCCCCCCTCATTTGTATCATATATAGAATAGGAGATAGGAAGAAAGAGAGATAGCTAGGAATTGGTAGACATAAAGGAATAGAGAGCATAGATTGATAGCATAGCATAGATTGAAGAGGAAGGAAAGTTTTCAAATTGAATGCTTTGTAAGAGATTGTTGTGAACACTCCTATAATACAAAGAGTTATCATTGCTTGTGGTTTCATCTTTTATTGTGGGTAGTTAGCAAGATTTCTTCGTCCTTCCAATTCACATAGAATATTAAAGTAGAGTTTAGAGTAGAATAAATTTCATTTCATGCAAGTAGATAGTTGTGGAATGTGGTGGTTGAATTAAGCAAGCTTCATTAATCCATACCACTAGTGGGCTCATTGATGGTGAGTTCGCCTTGCATGGTCAACTGGAACAGTTTGGACTTAACTTCGATTATGATTTATATGTTGGCATGCGTCGTTGTGATGGTATCTTCATGTTAAGTTGTGATCTGAATACCTCTAGTTACTCCTTTGAAGATTGCATCGGTTCTGTGGAAGCTATCTAAGGTGAGGCAAAGCAAAGCTTGGTTGAGGCTTGTGAAATTTGATCTCCACGTCCCGCACCTAGGATAGATCATAGCATTTTCTAATCCCTGCAGCCATTCAAATTCTGCACTTTTGGTTTGTTTAGGAAACTTGAACTTCACTGATAAATCTTCTGAATCTTCGAAAACCCCTTTCTCTGGAGTGAACAATTGCGTAAGTCCCCTTGAAATACCAGCAAATCACATCAAGCCAACTAAGACTACATCCACTACATAAAGGAACCTTGGAGTTGAATGCATGATCTTTCTCGCAATCTTAGCATGCAGGAGATTTTGATCAAGAGAGGATAGAGTAACCATTGGTAACTTTATTCTGTGTTGGTGTGATCATAAAACACCTGTCAACACTTCCAATTTAGAGTTTGAAGCATTCAAGGATGAAAAACCTTGGTATGGGAGATTTAGAGGAAGAAAACCCTTGGTGTGGGTGATCTGAAGGATGAAAACTCTCTTAGTGTCTGTATTTGGATTCGAGGATGAAAACCCTCTTATCCATTAGAGGTGGTTCCACCCGAGAATTACAATTATGCTGATTTGTTGAAGATTGATTGAGAATTTGAACTCATCTTCAATTGCTACAATGCAAAACGGTTAAATTTATTGATTTTAAAGTGTTTTTCCAATTCACAGTTTAGTGTGAAGCTTTCAGTTTGGTGTGAATGGTTTAGATTGTTTCCAACAGTTCAGTGTGTTGTTTTTTAGTGGAGCGCATGTTTACTTTCAACATGCAGTGTATATCATGTCCCAAAATCGAACATTTAGATAATTAAGAAGTATAATTAAAACAGATAACCATTTTGACATTACACAACAGTAATTATCCAAGACAACATTATAACTACATTATAAATGACATCACAAATATTATTACAATATAATAGATATTGAAATATATAAAATTAATATAAAATATAAATGTGAAATAATATTATAATTGAAATATTAATAAATACATATTAGGGTATAAAAAGATATATTAGTAATATTATAATTACCATAAGGTAATATTATAATAATACCGTATACAAATAATAAATAAAGAATATATAAACCAATGCTTTCTAATTGATATTAAATGAGGTAACATATATTATAAAATGGATTAGAAAGCAATCGGTTCAAAACAACGATTGGACAAAGTCACGACCTTGTGGTGGATATTTGAAGACAAATAGCCAGCGAATGAAGAGGGGACGAGGAGGGCGACGCGGATGGTAGCAGGTAGAGGCCTTGAGTGGAGTCGAAGATAGAACCAAGAGGAAAAGACGAATAAGACCGATTGCGTAGGTTATGAATGGTAGCAAGCATCAAATGATGGCTAACGAAGTAAAAAGACGTGAGAGGGAACAAGGCGAACAGAGAGCTGCGACATTCAGGTCATGGCAATGCGACGTCCAAGGAGATTGGTGTTAGCTGGCGCCCCGCTTCTCTCACTATAATGTCTAATATCCCTTTAGGTAGGCTGGGTCGCACCAAACTAGGTGAGTTGAATTGATGATTTACTATTCAAATTCAGATTAGTTGAAAGGTATTATATCTCTGCTAGGGTGAACTACATCATGGATATGAGAGGGTTATCGTCTTTTTTTAAATTATAAGTAGGATGGCTTATCTGAGAAAGAAATACTTCATCGATAGAGTTCCCTCTAGCATGACCCGATTTGGGTCTTTCCCGCAATAACAATATCCATGACGGGTGTCATCTTAACATATATTAACCTTTCTTGTATCACTAATGACAAGCCAATATTGCCCATACTAATCCCCTGACTCCTGATGGATAGACACATACGTACAGCAGACACTTTGAAATATCCCTAGAAAGGAAGAATACTATTAGATATGTATATTACCGTTCCTTTATTTCATGTTAATACAAAGAGATGGATATGTTAAACCGATGTATATATCTTAAGTTCATAGCTGCATCATAGAGGGTAGACACATGCAATAAATATAAGATTATATATATATCTATTGTATCACCCGATAATGATGCCTATAGCAATTGTTGGGTCTTATAAGTAATTCACTATTGTTGTTATAAGGTATAAATAAGTCTCCTCTATGGATCTTGGAAGGAGATTAATAATATCTATAGTATTTATGAAATATAGTAGAGAACAATCATACATAATAAGTGATAAGGAGGAAGTAAATAACCTTTTGGCAAAGAATGAAACGCTTATATTATCTTTAAAGTTGTTATTACTGAAATTTATTTATCTCTAATGTTTATAATGTCTTTTGAGGAACGCCATGAAAGCGAGATTCGGGATTAAGTGTTTTTGCCAGAAAGGGGACATTACACAAGATCCAGTTTTAGTATTCAATTTTCAGCATCCACTCTAGCATTCAGTTTCAAGATTCACATTATATCTTTTACTAGTAAGTAGACATTTCAGTTGTGTGGTATGATAGATGGTAGTGTGGATTTAGACTACAATTTACTCCTTCACTGGTGCAGCCACCAATAGTAACATAGTTTGATATTTTTATATAAATACAGTAATACTCATGGTGCAATTGCTATTCCCAAGTTGGTGCGCTTTGGTGCTTTAGACATATATTTTCAGTTGACATTCATACTTCTGCTTGTTCATGTTAGATCGTTGTTTCCATGGGATTAGCTGTAGTGTAATGTCCCCTTTTTCAAAATTATTAAATTAATTAGATAATTAATTTAAATTGTCGAAAAATATCTTTATATTAAAAGAATTATATTAATTATTTAAAAGTGTCTTAAAGTGTCGCTCGACCCATACTCTTCTATTTTTACTTGTCACTTTTATGTACTTCCTAACAAGACAGCAATGGTGCAAGATGTTTGCAGCATTGTAATGTCCCCTTCTCAAACCTGATCTTTCTAGTGACCGTTGGCCTTTTCCTTGGGAACCCGAAGGCTAGTCGGAAGATAAATTAGGGTTTCCTATTTTTGAGGAGGTCATTGCTCAAAGATGATGGATTCAATGGCGGATCCTTTCTGGGTTTTCAGAGAGCTTCGCAGTGGTGTGTTCATCTCGGCATTCTGAGCATTTTCCGGAATTTACTATTTTTAGTAAATTCTATTTTTAGCAGCTTTCCAGTTGAGTTCAGCTCGGTTGACTTCCTGCTTCAGTTTGGTCAGATGTTTTGCTCAGTATTGGCTTCAGGGCACATTCGGAAGGATAAGTTAAGTCATTTAATTAAAAAGTCACGTTTTAATTATTATATTTTAACGTTGACCCTTGGCCTAGAGTTAATGACTTAAGGTTGTTTTAAAAAGGTGATCTTTTGAGGGTGGCGCCTCATTAAGGAATATTTTAATTATTACTAAAGTCTGAGCAAGCTTTGTTGGGCGCATTTATTAAAGTATGATATTTATTTAAAATATCAAATCTAAAGCTTTGAAGGAAAAGTACGCCCATCCTTGAGGAGATTGGGTTTTGACCTAAAAGCGGATTTTAGGGTTTTGAGAAGTCAACTGGAGAATTATAAAAAGGAGTCTTGGAGCATCATTTGGTATCTTTGGTCTATGCTAATGTTATGCTGCCGAAATGGTTGCGGAATTACTTCGAGGAATGAATGCCTCTTAGTCTGGGCTCGACTTCGTGCTTGAGAGACAGCACCTAGTGGAGAGGTTAGATTATTTGAGTGATTTTATAGTAAGTTTTTGCATTGTTGTAGAGTTATTGCCTTGAAGTTCAGATTTTTGCATTTCATACTTTTCTAGAGTTGCTGATTTGATACAGCAGATTCTTGTTTGTAATCGTAAGTCAAAAAATACCAAAAAAAGAGTTCTGGGTGTTGAACATTTCTCATTGTCTAGGATAGGCGAAGCTATAGTTTAAATCTCAGATTTTTATGTTAAGTATTTATTTTTTAAGGAAGGATCGAACTTTTCAGCAGGCCGTACCCTTTGTTGCTGTCTTGAATTCCGTGCTACTTGCATTTAAGGCATTTGGGGTCTGTTTAAGTGTTTGATCTTGGTCGCCCTTGTTGTTAGAGTGCATTGCATTTTATCTCACTTCTTTCAGGTCAGATTTAAGGAAGTTACGAACTATTCTATGAATTTGTAAGTTGCTGATTATGTAACACAAAGTGCAGATCTGATACATCAGTTTATGAAATCTGCATCTTCCTTTATTGGTTGGTGTCAAGATTGCCTTATAACCTTTGCAGAGGATTCTTATTGTATGCACCATTGAAGAGCACCAAATATTCTGATTTTGCAGGCAATGATATGTTGTAAGCTGGCAGTAGTACTGACCAGTTGTTATTTTAAATATTGCCTATTTGCTGTTGTAATAGTCTAGCTTCTTCAATCATTATTGTAATAGTTATAGCTCCGCCCTATGGTAGCTACTCTCCCGTCTTGGGTCAGCAAGCACATTCTGGGTGTCGAGTATTTCCAGTTCCAGCATTTAATTCAAGCATTTAATTTTGTAATCACTCCGTCATATGGTCGCCCCTCACTCCGCATTGGATTGGGTAGCACATACTTGGCGTTGAGTTCTTTTCTGCATTTAGAATAGAAGACCCTCTGACCAATGCTCGCCATCATCGGCGCCATACTGGTTAGAGTTACAGCATAAGCAGTTTGTTTTGGATCCTCTGACCAATGCTCGCCATCATCGGCGCCATTCTGGTTAGAGTTGCTTTCTTGCACGTTTTGGTTTTCTCCTCTAACCTTAACGGGTGCACTGCTTTGTAATTTGTAAATTGAAAAACGAAAAAATTTGGCTCGGAATATTTCAGTGGTATCAGAGCCAAGATCCTGCCATCCTGTGCCCATCAGAATTCACTTGACAGAAAAAACAGATTCTACATCAGAGGTGAGAGCTGAGTTCAGTATTAGCTTTCAGAAGTTTCAAAGATGTTGCATTTTCTAAGGTCTATGGGTCGTGAGAAGTCAGATTCAACTATGGCATCGGAGGAAGGAAAGGTTAGTGATGTCGTAAGGGACTTCATTGAATATGCCAAACAGTTTAAAAGACAATGTGAAGATGAGGCTGTCAAACTCCGTGAGCAATATCAAACCATGCCAGATGATTATAGGTACAATGTTTCATTCGATTCCCATTTGAGGTGTGTGGCGTCACTGGAGCCCGAAAAGTTGAAGATGGTGGACCACATTAGGAAAAGGATAAAAAGGGAAGCAGAACAAGCTTTGTTCGAAGAATCAAAGAAGGAAGGAGATGAAGTGCCTATTTGTGGATTGCAGCCGACAAATATGCAAGTTGAAGAGAAAAATCAGTCATCTAGCATTGAAGATGGCACAAACAAGGTGCACATATCACATCAAAATGATCGTGAGCTCGAAGGAGAAAACGTGACAGTTGAAGAGTGTGTGGAAGAGCCTCATAATATGCCCCTTGACTTGCATGTGATAGCAAGTGAAGAAGAGCAAGCTGAAGGAAATACTATTGGTGTCTTTGAATCAGCTTATGACCGTTACCAAAGTGATGATGTTGGTAATGATTTCGATGTGTTTGTACCTCCTCTTGTTGAAGATTTAGTGAGGGATAGTTTTGCTCTTGTTGCTGTCTCAACTCCCCGAGAAGTTCCACATGAGGAAATCAGCAACATACTTTCTCATGATAGTTCCATAAAAGATAATGAAGGTGAAGTTTTCGAAACAAGCAGCATCGAAGAATCTTCACTTCATTTCGGTGGTGACATTGTTGGATTTGGGTTTGACCAACAAACCAAACCATCGGAAGAAAATGTTTTTGAAGATATCAGCTTAAGAGATTCAGGATTTGACTTATTCATTGAGTCAATACTTCCAGTGAAGCATGAAAAACCTCTTCCTGTTGATCATCTCAGTCAACCCCTTGGCATTTGGGATCCAGGTGTGTTGGCACAGAGGTATAACAAAGAACCTTTGTGGGATGAATTTCCTTTTGATCCTGATGAAAACCAAAATATTGTCTGCCTTGCAAGCTATGAGGAGGCCAAAGGAGAAGTTGTCTTTGATGAAGAAGCTTACTTTGAAGAGCTCCATGGTGATCCCTTCAAGTTGATTGCAGCCACCAAGGAGGATGTTGTTACTTCCGAAACTTTCAAACCAGCATTCAATGATTGTTCGTTTGAGTCAGGGGCTGCCATAGCCTTTGATCAAAATGGCAATGAGGTGGATGAAGAGCTTGAAGACCTTACGGCTTTTGAAGAAGAAAGGTTCAATGTGGTTTTAGATCACAAGGCTGATCTACCAAGGCAAGAAGCTGATTGCAAGCTTGAGGACGAAGAAACTGTGGAGTATGTTCCTCTCCATGACACTGAACATTCTCCATTAGTTGAGGATGAAAGACAAGAAGGTTGGAGCAGCTTTGAGGACAGCGATGTCACAAAACAAAGTTCTGATTTTGAAAAGCAGCCAACCAGCAATTCACCATCTTCGCATTCTTATGAGTGGGAAGGACAATTCAAGGTGTTCGTTGACAAGGAAGTGCAAGCTTTATCCTTGTTTGATCACACACATAGCTTGGTTGAGGAATTGTACTGGAAGGCTCAGCTTGAAGAGAGACAAAGAGGAGTGAAAGATGAAGTTGCTCTTCCCAATCTGCAACTTATCAGAAACTCTTTGGTAACCTTGAAGTCCGAGTACATGCACTTGGTTGAAGATCGTGATTATGCCATTGAAGTTGCAAAGAAGACCATTTGTGCTTCTCAAGATAGAGTAAGAAAGATTGATGAACTTTCTCTGGAGCTTGGATCAACAAGAGCTACGCTAGAAGAAACTCAAATGGCATTAATGGAAATAGAAAATCAGTTTGCTGATTTCAAAATTTTCACAAAGCAAGAGAATGCACATAAAGCCGAAGAAATCAAGCAAGTATTTTGTGAGCTTGATAGTCTTCGAGAAGAGTTTGACCTTGAAGGTTTCACAAGAAGGACTGAAGTTACAAGTGCAGATTTAGATCAGCAAGATGGATGGAATAACTTTTCAATTTTTGACAATCCTCTCTTTGAAGAAGGTGATGAAGGAGATTATGGCAATCCTCTCTATGTGATGGAAGATGAAACAAAGAATGAGACTGAGTATGGTTTCCAGTGCTTGGATGCTTTGATCTCACTCCATGTGGATGTGCCACATTTGCTGATTAGTCATGAATGCATAAGTGGGTTTGAGGATGGAGGTTCTACATGGGAGGTGACGAAGCAAGGTAATTTCAACATCCATGACATCAAGGTGTTGATGAGACAAGTCTTGATAGCTGTTGGTAACTTCATTACAGCAGCAACGAGTGAAGATTTCAGACCTACTACTCAGGGGAAATGGGAAAAAGGTGAACTAGACTTTGGTGGGTGCACTCTTGACAATCCATCCCTTGGGTGGAATGATGTTTGGAATCATATTGATCAGTTTTGGGAGCTGAATTTGAAGCCACTCTATGTTTCATACTCCCTTAATGTGGAAGCTTTCATGGTTAAGCTTCAAGGATTTACTACATGGGACATCAGTTTCGTGAGAAGGCACTTGGTTCTCACTAGCACTTGGGAATGTGTAGAGATTTCTTTTCAGTGTGTTGAAAATCACTTTCAGTTGGGTATCCATGCTGGGGATTCTCAACTTGGGTTGTTAAAATTTATTATTTATGGAAAAGACTTTTGGAGGGATAAGGATCAAATTTCTAGATTTGTTGATGTTGTTCCCTTCTTTTCCAGCTACTTGATGGTTCCGTTTGTTCATCAACAAATGGATTGGAGAGAAATTTTGAATATGGGTTGGAGAGATCAACGATCGGTAGTTCTTGGAAGTGACTTTCAGCTCAGACAAGGGCAGATTTTGAGACACGAGCTTGCTGGTTGGTGGCAGACCAGCCACCTTACTTATGGAGTTACTCTCATTCAGGAGAGTTGGTTCCTCACTCCTGATCAAAGAGGTGGTAGTTCTCTCATGGAGATGAATCTAGTGTGTTTTCCAACCACCTTGGAGGTGTCACTTTGCAGCTCGATGGTCATCTCACATGCTCACGCTTGGGATTTGGAGTGGTGTTGTTGTTTTCCCTTGGGTAGGACTCGAGAATCAGATTGCACTGCGCTGATCCTAGTCTTGATCAGCAGTAATTATTTGTTCCTTCACACTTTTCCTACCCTCCAAATTCATCTTATGATGGTTGATGATGTAAACTTTGACAGTTTACTCTCAGTATTGATTCATGACAGCAGTAGCTCACATGCTTTGGTTCACCATTCGGAGACTCATGGGGTTGGAACTATGATTGTTTTCTGTAGTCTTCATGGTTGTCCCAGTATAATTCAGATGAGGCATGGTAGCTTTATGCGGAGACATGGGTATGAGTTTGTGGAGCTCTTGCAAAGGAATGCTTCCCTCCTTGCAAGAAGATTTGTCGAGGTCACACTTGCAGGCATGGTCCCGTTTGCTACCATGTGGAGGTATGGGGAGGAGTTCGATTTTGATTTGAATAGTCTATCTCTCCTATTGCTTAGAATGGTGATTGACAGTAGTATGGTTGATACTGTTAATTCGGGGGATCGTGGACATGAGATGTTGCATGATTTTGATTTCCTTCCTTTAAGATCTTTCAGTTTGAGAATCATAGATGGTAACACTTTGGAGTTACAAGGGGAGTCAGTGCAGCATTGGCATGATATTTTCATTGATGTGATCAGAGTGGTGCAGCATCGGCATGGTGGGTTTTTCCTGAGACACATTTGGGAACCAGGGATCATACTTGTTGCGTATGGATTAATCTTCAAATTACTGGAGTTGTGGTGGTATTGCTTGAGGACAAGCAATTTTGGGAAGGGCAGATTGTAATGTCCCCTTCTCAAACCTGATCTTTCTAGTGACCGTTGGCCTTTTCCTTGGGAACCCGAAGGCTAGTCGGAAGATAAATTAGGGTTTCCTATTTTTGAGGAGGTCATTGCTCAAAGATGATGGATTCAATGGCGGATCCTTTCTGGGTTTTCAGAGAGCTTCGCAGTGGTGTGTTCATCTCGGCATTCTGAGCATTTTCCGGAATTTACTATTTTTAGTAAATTCTATTTTTAGCAGCTTTCCAGTTGAGTTCAGCTCGGTTGACTTCCTGCTTCAGTTTGGTCAGATGTTTTGCTCAGTATTGGCTTCAGGGCATATTCGGAAGGATAAGTTAAGTCATTTAATTAAAAAGTCACGTTTTAATTATTATATTTTAACGTTGACCCTTGGCCTAGAGTTAATGACTTAAGGTTGTTTTAAAAAGGTGATCTTTTGAGGGTGGCGCCTCATTAAGGAATATTTTAATTATTACTAAAGTCTGAGCAAGCTTTGTTGGGCGCATTTATTAAAGTATGATATTTATTTAAAATATCAAATCTAAAGCTTTGAAGGAAAAGTACGCCCATCCTTGAGGAGATTGGGTTTTGACCTAAAAGCGGATTTTAGGGTTTTGAGAAGTCAACTGGAGAATTATAAAAAGGAGTCTTGGAGCATCATTTGGTATCTTTGGTCTATGCTAATGTTATGCTGCCGAAATGGTTGCGGAATTACTTCGAGGAATGAATGCCTCTTAGTTTGGGCTCGACTTCGTGCTTGAGAGACAGCACCTAGTGGAGAGGTTAGATTATTTGAGTGATTTTATAGTAAGTTTTTGCATTGTTGTAGAGTTATTGCCTTGAAGTTCAGATTTTTGCATTTCATACTTTTCTAGAGTTGCTGATTTGATACAGCAGATTCTTGTTTGTAATCGTAAGTCAAAAAATACCAAAAAAAGAGTTCTGGGTGTTGAACATTTCTCATTGTCTAGGATAGGCGAAGCTATAGTTTAAATCTCAGATTTTTATGTTAAGTATTTATTTTTTAAGGAAGGATCGAACTTTTCAGCAGGCCGTACCCTTTGTTGCTGTCTTGAATTCCGTGCTACTTGCATTTAAGGCATTTGGGGTCTGTTTAAGTGTTTGATCTTGGTCGCCCTTGTTGTTAGAGTGCATTGCATTTTATCTCACTTCTTTCAGGTCAGATTTAAGGAAGTTACGAACTATTCTATGAATTTGTAAGTTGCTGATTATGTAACACAAAGTGCAGATCTGATACATCAGTTTATGAAATCTGCATCTTCCTTTATTGGTTGGTGTCAAGATTGCCTTATAACCTTTGCAGAGGATTCTTATTGTATGCACCATTGAAGAGCACCAAATATTCTGATTTTGCAGGCAATGATATGTTGTAAGCTGGCAGTAGTACTGACCAGTTGTTATTTTAATATTGCCTATTTGCTGTTGTAATAGTCTAGCTTCTTCAATCATTATTGTAATAGTTATAGCTCCGCCCTATGGTAGCTACTCTCCCATCTTGGGTCAGCAAGCACATTCTGGGTGTCGAGTATTTCCAGTTCCAGCATTTAATTCAAGCATTTAATTTTGTAATCACTCCGTCATATGGTCGCCCCTCACTCCGCATTGGATTGGGTAGCACATACTTGGCGTTGAGTTCTTTTCTGCATTTAGAATAGAAGACCCTCTGACCAATGCTCGCCATCATCGGCGCCATACTGGTTAGAGTTACAGCATAAGCAGTTTGTTTTGGATCCTCTGACCAATGCTCGCCATCATCGGCGCCATTCTGGTTAGAGTTGCTTTCTTGCACGTTTTGGTTTTCTCCTCTAACCTTAACGGGTGCACTGCTTTGTAATTTGTAAATTGAAAAAAAAAAATTTGGCCTTAATATTTCAAGCATATCTGTTAAGTTTGAACAGTGAAAGAAATGCACACACACACACACAGATTATGTACAATAGAATAGATGCTAATAGGATAACAATATAATATAACATAATTTCTTATGCATAATAATCTATTCCAAAAAGTATCTAAACACACACTGTAATGTCCCCATTTTAGCCATACACTCTTTTGTGTCTGATAGCCTATTTTCGGAAGCCCGTAGGCTAGTCAGAAGCTGAAATTAGGGTTTCCTATTTTCTAGGAGGATGTTTTAGCAGTTTTGGAGGCTTGCATGTTGGAGTTTTACAGTTTGGATTCTGGATTCCTTATGAGTTTTCAGAGAGCTTCGCAATGGTGTGACATGCAACTAAAACAGAGGACTTTTCCAGACTTACTATTTTTAGTAAGTCGCGATGGCTGCCTAGTTTGTGCTCAAAATGAGTTTGGAACTTACTTATTTTAGCAGTATGCTATTTTTAGTAAGTGCTATTTTTGGTAGTGCTATTTTTGGCAGTGCTATTTTTAGCAATAGTTCAACAGTTCAATGCAGTGGCTATTTTTGGCAAGGCAGTCTGAGCAGTTTGGTCCCCAACAATCTTAGAGCCTGATTTGGTAGATTTGGTGACTTAAGTGATTTTATATTCTGATGAAAAATATTTCCTATGCTAAAATGGACAACTTTATAGGGGAAATAATTAAGTTGCAAATAATGTTTTAATAAAGTGAAATATTATTAAGAAATGGTGGATGCCTTAGTGGAGAAATAAGGGAACTTTATTAATGTATTTCACTTTAATATTGTGGACGCCTAACCTAGAGGATTATTTGTATTTTTGATAAAGTATATTGTCTTCATGATGTGGACGACTTGGAGAGATGAGAAATGAATTGCAAATTACAGATTATTGAAGTCAAATGTGGATTTCACTTTGGACGCCCTAACTGGAGGGAAAAGTGGATTTGAATTGAGGAGAAAAGTTATAAATAATAGCCTTGGCCTTCATTTGGAGTTATCTATTTCTTATTACATCAAAATGTTATTGAAATTGTTTCAAGCTTTGGCTTCGAGGAATGCATACCTCCTAGCAAGTATTCGGTTTCGTGTTTGAAAGATAACACCTAGCCGAATTGAGACTGCTTCCCATTCAGAGAATGTAGGTTGAGCATCACAGTTGAAGTTTTGATGATTTTGTCAGTTTATAGGTTGCTGGTTAATGTATTGCTGAAAGAGATTTTCAATCATAAGTCTTAGAGTGAATTTTGTTTGCTTCTGGGTGGTTTCTAAATCTTTTCCTAGGCCCTTGGCGTCCCCATTAGCAAAGTTTTGGATTTTTTAATGAAGTATGGAATTTTATCTTGAAGGTCGCCCCTTCTCCTAGGCCGTACCTTGGCTGTTGTTGTCTTGGAAATCGTGCATAAATCATTTGTTGGAGTTTGATGCAGTTATTCCATCTTAACTTGGTCGCCATCATCCTAGGTTTCATTTGCAGCCTATTTCATGTCATTTTGAGGTGTTTTGATGGAGTTAGGAGCTTTTTAGAGTGTTTCAAGCTTGCTGGTCTATGTTTCCAGTTTGCTGGTTTTTATATCCGATTGTAGTAGTTGGAGTTTTGGGCTTGTTTTTCATAGTTGTGAGCTTGAGAAGTTTGGTGGAGCACATAATAATACTTTGGAGTGGTTTGGACAGCAATAACACTTGGCTTCTTGCAGATTATACTTCATATTATAACGCTGAATCATTAGTACTTATCAGCTCTTTTACATTTCTGCAAATTACTATTGTATTCCCACTTTTAGTGGAAGAGGGCAGGTCTCTCCGCCCTATTTACTTTCTTGCATAAGCATTTTTCATTCCCACCATTTGGTGGAAGAGACAGGCCTCGCCGTCTTTACTTTCTGTACTTGCATTTCTCATCTTGCTGATCGGCTGAGCCGTCAAATCACTCCCGCTGAATAAGTGGTTGAGTTGCAAAGCATTGTAATTTCCAGCTTTCAGTTACTTGCTAACAATCCCTAGCGCCATATGCTCACACCTCGCTCCTCATTGGGATCTCGGTGTACATTCTTGGTGTAGGGTTACATTTCAGTGCTAGTTTTGGTTTTGCTAACGCTGACGGGTGAAATTGTTGATGCAAAAATTGAAAAAATTGTAAGGGGGATATTTCACACACACACACATCAAAGGTGGTGCCAGTCCAAAGTCCCTTCTATGTGCCCATTCACAAGTATAACTAACAAGGTTAATTAGATGTTTAACTTTGCACAATAAAAGTTTATGAACTAACAGAAACCATAGCACAAGCACCTTAGTTCTAACAATGTTAGCTTCAACCAGTGCAAGAACAGCAAGAGAATATTACCTGCTATATTGTTTTTACAAACTGCTTCAAATTCCACCAGATATACCAAGGAATATCAAAATCGTCATTTTTGTTTAAGTTCTGACCGAATTTTTTATTTTAAAAAACGTTGTATATCTAAGATTCAATGAGATTGAACATTAATTTATAGTTTAAAAAACTCGAGAATCCAGAGTTTGCCAACAAACTAATTTCACTGCAACACATGTTCAAGCACAATATTTCTCAATACTTGATTACAACTCCTAGATCAGAAGACCGATGAGAAGTAGTATACCAAGACATTCCAGGATGTAAATTCTTCTACTGTGCATCATATGAATATATGGGGAAAAAATCATCATGTGCAGAGAATACAAAAAACGAGACAGTTACAATAAATGGACAATTACCTCTACATGGGAATGTAATGACACACCGCATATAATTTCAACATCCAACACTCATAAACAGTTATTCCAAAACAGTCATGCCTTCTAACTCTCTGATTGTAATAAGGACATGATCAATCAACAATTCTTTTGATTAATGGTTATTCAGTTTCCTTTGGAAGTAACAGTAAGAACTTTGACACCATAACATGTAAATTTCATCATTAGGTTTAGCAATTTCATTCAATTAATTTTATTGCTCTGACCCCAACTGAATTTTCATTCTTATCAAAACAGTAAAAGTGTTGTTTTCTATCTCTAAGAACAAAGTGAATGTTATGTATATGTGGCAGAAAGTACATAGAAGCGTTTGAAATTTTTACCATCAAACACATAGGCTTGAATTTGTTCCTTTGGTTTGTTAAGCTTGTAAAACGCGTCACTTGCATTCTTTTCAAGAACCCGGAATTGAACAGATGCAATAATTGTTACAAATACATTATCCTGCAAAAGTAAAAAATTTGATAAAGGAGGTTTATTGATACAACAACAACCACTGATACCCCTACACAAAAATACTGGATTAAATCTCAGATTATGCTTATAATTCTCATTTTCTGAACTAGCCTAATTTATGCTCCATGGGAGATTTAAGTTTTACCTAGTGCTGACCTAACAGCTGGCATTTAAATTTTTAATAAATGTAATGGAATTTGTTCTCAGTTGACAATACATTAAAAGATTCTAATCAATATATCCTTGGGAAAATAAATTCTTCCATAACTTTTGACTGAGATACTTTTATGCAGCAAAATGCTTGCCCCATTGTCTCTGATCCTACAACTAAAGATCAATGGGAGGAACTTTCTTCAGCAATTGGTGCAAGGAAATACTATAAGACTGCAGCTTGAGCATATCATGGTAGCTTTAGTTCATGCCAAGGTGTTTATAAAAATAGTAAATACAGAAATCAACAATCTGAATTGGATGTTCATGAAATTTAAGAGAAATTTCAACACACACACTAATTCCTGTCATCCCTGCTACTTATGTCCTTAATAAAAAAATTAAGGAGCATATGGCTGAGAAAATGTCAAGGTTAAAAAAAGTGGAATTCGTAGCAGACAAAAAACCTTGCAGAAACCACATGCACACCCAAATCTATAACTGATTTCCCTAGAAAATTCTTCAATAGTAGCGAAAAAGTAAAAACATTGCACTTTAAAATATATTTTTTGTATTGAAGGAAAAGGGGAGCTGGTGCGGAGAGCTCTGGCATGGGAAAAGAAAAGTCATCCTCCATTGTTCTCCTCCTTCTAGCTATCTTTCTTCCATTTCTCTCTGTGTTCTTGTCCTCTTGGTGTTCCTTTGTGTTGTGGTTTTGTGGGTTTTGTGTAATTAGTTGTTTGAGTCTATAAGGGGTTTATTTGATTATTTCTTTCGTTTTATATTTTTATTAATATTGGATGTCATTCCGCATTTGATCTATATTTTTGGGCTTGGTAGGTATGTCTTTTTTATTCCCCAGCATGTGAAGGGCCTGCAAGGACTTTACTTGTAGGCTGGCTGCATCAGTATGCAAACAGGTTATTAATGGAGATCAATATTGAAGAAAAGAAAGAAGGTGGTAGGTTTGATGGTCAATCATTCAAGGAGGCTCTAGTTTGTGGTGAGCAGACAGTGTTTGGAGATGGTATTGTGTTTTATGTCCAAGAAGATCAAGGGTAAAGCACAGATGCAAGCAAAAGTCTTGCAAGCTAAGCAATCGTCCACTTTAACCCTGTTACCCAATCTAGAAATGCATGTGGTTTTGGAGAAAGAGGAAAATAGATTAAAATGTTTGAGGTATTTTCTTTGTTTGTCTCACGCCTGAGGCTCTTCCTGCAAGAAGTGGAGTAAAAAACTGGGATTGTATGTTTTGTTGTATGATCAAAAGGTTTTTTTTGTTTTCTTGAAGAATAATAATATGCAGAAAAGAATTGTAACAAAGGGTTTTTGGAATGTGGAAAAATTGGAAAATCCTTATTCAGGGCCTTTGCCTGAGACCCTATTACAAACCCTGAGGTTGTGATCTTAAACTCTTCCCCAATATAGGTAGAAATCTGCAATGTGCCACCCAGTTTGTATTTTTTGCTTTCACATATCTTAAAACTCCTTGGTGAAGTAATAAAAATGGAAGACACTGGGACAATGCAATATTATTGATTTCCTTAAAGCATAACATTTGTCTTCCTGACTTCATTTCAATTCTTTTGTATGGGTTTATTCAAACTTATAAAGTTATTGGCCTGGGTGGGTTGAATGCTAATTTTTTTCTGCATAACGGACAAGCATTTGAGAATGGATTACCCTTTGTTAAGTAAGAACTATAATGGTAAATCTATTTTAGACAACAATGTTATTCAGATTGTAGGTGGAAATATGGATTTCGATTGTGAACAAAAATGCTGTAAAGAAGCTGAAGTTATACCACCTCAGATTGTTGAAGAGAGTCAAAAGGATTACATTGTTATTCAGGCCATTATTGTCAAGCAAACTAGCTGTAAAATACCGGACCAATTTTTTTCGATTTTTGAATTACAATCAGCAATGCAACACACCCGTTAGGGTTAGATAAATCAAACCAGCAGTTACAATATAACTCTTTGCCAAGAATGCGCACTCAATCTCAACAAGAGAGAGGCTGTCATATGGCAAGAGGATCGTCAGTACAAAAAATCAGAACTGCAACTGAAAGTAACTCAACACCAAGTATGTGCTACCCAAACCAGAATGGAATGAGGCGACCATATGGTGGAGATTGAAAGAAATACAAATGCAACTTCAAATAAACTCAACACCCAGAATGTGCTTTCAAACCCGGAGTGGGAATGGAGCTACCATAGGGCGGAGATGTATGATATTACAATGCAAATCAAAGTAAATAGGCGGCAAGCCAGCCTCTTCCACTTATTCAGTGGGCAATTACAAACATGATAAGCAAGGTTGAGAGAAATGCTGACAGTACTACTGTTCAGCTTACAATAATATAGAGAATGCCTGCAAGAACAAGGATTAGAAGCTCTTCAATTGTTGCAATAGTAGATGTGACCTCTACCAAGCTTAGTAAGACTTCCTAACACCAAACCTTC
Source organism: Sequoia sempervirens (assembly GCA_007258455.2). NCBI lineage: Eukaryota > Viridiplantae > Streptophyta > Pinopsida > Cupressales > Cupressaceae > Sequoia > Sequoia sempervirens. The sequence continues at coordinate 24,117 of VDFB02299644.1, forward strand.
ACCAAAAATGCACTTTCCAAAATCTGATATGACAGAACAGCAACTTGAAATGCATAACCAGCAACCCTAAAATCCACTAAAATGCTCACAACTCACTCAAAACTGACCCAAATGACTTCAAATCTGATGCAATAGACCCTCAAAATGATGGCGCCTAGTTTAGTAATGAGAAAGGACAGCTAAAAGTGGCTATTAATTAATGGCACGGATCCCAAAGCACTCCAGAAAGTAGGGCTTTCAAGAAATGACGAATTTGCTTTATAAAATCAGAAACTTCGTATTAAAATCTGCAAATATTCATGAAGGGTCTCTTCCAATAGAGAAAACCAATGAGACAATACCCAGAACAACTCTTTTTGTATTTTTTGATTTATGAGTGAAAATATAGATTCAGCCCTGTTATCAGCAACTACAGAAAATGACATAAAATGCAATAAACTGAACTACATAAGTAAACCCAAACTACAAATGCAAACCTCACTACAAAAAGTCACTCAAAACAAGCAAACCTCTCTACTAGGTGCTATCTCTCAAGCACGAAGTCGAGCCCAAGCTAGGAGGCATTCATTCCTCGAAGCAATCCAGCAACCATTTCGGCAGCATAACAATACTCAAGATATCAGATGCTGAAAATGAAGACCAAGACCTCCTTTTATAAACTTGTGATGACTTTCCAGAAGCTTCTAGAAACCCTAACTTTCAAATTTGACTGTCTTCTTTTCCCTCCAATTTGGGCGCCCCCTTTCTCAAGGTTTAATTTAACTTTATTTTAAAATCTTTTCCTTCATAAAAAGGCGTCCTTTTCTCCAAGTAATATTTTTTGACTTTAGAAATATAAAATATTTCCTTCATGAGACAATACCCCTCAAGGTCCCCTTCTTTAAAACAACTTAAAGTCATAATACTAGGACAAGGGGTTATTTTATAAAATAAAACATTATTGTCATTAAAATACTTATTCCTCCAAAATGAACCCCTTATGCCAAAATTCAGAATTACCCAATGAACTGCCAGAAGAGGAAAGTTGACCGAGCTGGTGCTGACTGGACCACTGCCAAAAATAGGATTTACTAAAAATAGTAAATTCGGAAAGTTGCTTGGAATGTAATGCATGAGCCACCATTGCGAAGCTCTTCGAAAACCCAGAAGGAATCCAGAATCCGAACACCCAAACTCCAACAAACAAAACCCTGAATCTTCAAGAGAACTCACCAAGCAGCCGGAAACCCTAATTCTGTCTCTGATTAGCCAACAGCACACCAGGAAAAGGCCATCAATCACTGAAAGGAGCAATGCTAAAAACGGGGACATTACAATCCGCCCTTCCCAAAATTGCTTGTCCTCAAGCAATACCACCATAACTCCATAAAACTTAAGACTGATCCATACCAAAACAAGTATGATCCCAGGTTCCCAAACCCATCTCAGGAAGGTCCCACCATGCCGATGCTGCACCACTCTGATCACATTCGTGAAAACATCATGCCAATGCTGCACTAACCTTCCTTGTAACCCCAAAGTGTTACTATCCATGATACTCAAACTGAAAGATCTTAAAGGACTGAGACCAGCTTCATGCGACGTCTCATGTCCAAGAGGCCCAAAGTCAACAGTAACAATCATACCACTGTCAACCACAATTCTAGGCAAGAAGGATAGGCTGCTCATCTCAAAATCAAACTCCTCAACATACCTCCACATGGTAACAAACGAAGCCCTGATGGTAAAAGTGTCATCTTCAAATCTCCTTGCAAAGAGGAAATCAATCCTTTGCAAGAGCTCAACCAACTCATACTCACGTCTCCTCATGGAGCTACTATGCACCAACTGAATTATACTGACACCACCAAGAAGAATACAAAAAACTCTCATAGTTCCAACCTCATGAGTCTCAGAATGATGAATCAAAACAAGTTGTAGTTCGCTGTCCCGAACCAACAATGAGAGAAAACTCTCAAGGTTAACACCACAAACATTCATAAGATGAACTCCGAGAATAGGATAAGTGTGAAGGAACAAATAATATCTGCTATTCAAGGCTGAAGTCAGCGAAGTGCAATCTGATTTTAGTACTTCACACAAGAAAAAACAGCAGCACCAAAGAAATGCCCAAGTGTGAGTGTATGAGATGAGCATAGAGTTGCAAGTTAATCTCTCAAAAATGGCAGGAAAACATACTAGAGCAATCCCCAACTGAAAACTACCACCCTTTTTGCAAGTGATGAAGGACAAACTCTTCCGAACGAGAGTAACTCCACAAGTAAGATGGCTGGTCTGCCTCCAACCAGCAAGCTCATGTCCCAAAATCTGCCATTGTCTTGCCCAAGGATCAACGTCAAGAGTAACCAACTGTTCATCTTTCCAACCCATACTCAAAATTTCTCTCCAATCCATTTGTTGATGAACAAATGGGGCCATCAAGTGGTTGGTGAAGAGAAGAACAACACCCAAAGGTCTGAAAATTTGATCACTAACCCACCAAAAGTTCCTCTTTCCACCAGCCAAAAACTCCATCAACCCAAGTTGAGAATCCCAAGCATGGATACCCAATCGAAAGTGATTTTCAACACTCTGAAAAGAGAATTCAACACAACCCCAAGTGCTGGTCAAAACCAAGTGCATACTCATAAAATAGGCATCCTCGCTGATGAACCTTTGAAACCAACCCATGAAAGCTTCAACGACATTGGAACACGAAACATAAGATGACTTCAAATCCAACTCCCAAAATTGATTAGTATCACTCAACCCAAGGAATGGATTGAGAAGAATGCAAACACCATGTTCTGGTTCTTCTTTGTTCCCTTCTTCATGAGTAACAAGACTAAAATCTTCGCTTCTTGCTGTTGTACTGAAGTTGCCAGCAACTACCAAATCTTGCCTTGTTAACACCTTGGTGTCGAAGATGTTGAAATCTCCTGGAATCAACACTTCCCATGTATAGACTTCATCCTCAAACCCACTTATGCACTCACTTCTAATCAACAGACGTAGCACTTCCTCATGGAGTGATATCGAAGCATCCAAGCACTGGAAACCAAACTCAATTTCATTCTCCATTTCATCCTCTACTTCATAGAGAGGATTATCATAACTTTTCTCATCACCTTCTTGAAAAAGAGGATTGTCATAAACTTGAAAGTCATTCCTTTCATCTTGCTGCTCCAAATCTGCACATGCAACCTTTGATTTTCTTGTTAAACCTTCAAGATCAAACTCCTCTTGAAGACTATCAATCTCATCAATTACTTGCTTGATTTCTCCAGCTCTTCGTGCATCCTCTTGCTCCTTGAAAAGTTTGAAATCTGCAAACTGATCTTCAACCTTTCTTAGAGCCAACTGCGTTTCTTTCAACTTGTCCTTTGTTGATTTAAGCTCCAAAGTGAGCTCATCAGCCATACTCTCCCTTTCTTCGAAAACAATGAAGGCCTTCTTTGCAGATTCAACGGCATGATCTCTATCTTCAATCAAGCCTATGTACTCGGATTTCATGGTCTCCAAGGAATCTTTGATTAGTTGCAATTTAGGAAGAGCAACTTCATCCTTAACTCCACTTTGTCTCTCTTCAAACTGAGCCTTCCAATAGATATCATCAACCAAATTATGTGTGCGATCAAATAGGGATAGCGCTTGCACTTCTTTTTCAAAAGATACCTTGCATTGATCTTTCCACTCATGCACATGCAAAGATGGTGAACTGCTGATAGGCTGCAACTGAAAATCAGAACTTTGTTTTTCATCTTTCCTACCCTCATAGCTGCTCCAAGACTCCTTTCCTTCACCACCTACTAGCTGAAATTGCTCAATATCACAAAGAGAATTAGACTCCACAAATTCTTCAATCCAATGCTTACAACCAGCTTCAAGCATTGATAAATTGGATTTGTGTTTAGGAACTCCATCAAACTTTCCATCGTCAAGAGCCATATGATCTTCAAGCTCCACTTCCACCTCACTATCTTCATGATCAAAGTTTATGGCAGCCCCCTCATAGCTTGCAAAGCAATCAGAATTTTGAACTTCATCAGGATCAAAGGGAAACTCATCCCACACAATTTCTTTGTCATCACTAAATGCCTTCACTCCTAGATCCCAAGTGCTAGAGGATTGATTGTTTTGATCAAAAGGAAAGTGCTCTTTGTGCTTCTCTTGGAGGGTTGACTCTTTGAATAGGTCACCACCCAACTCACTTAAACTGATATCTTCATACATACCTCCCTTCAATGGCTTGGTTTGAAGATCAAACCCAAAACCACCCTTGACACTGTCACTATAATGAAGTAAAGAATCTTTAGTGCTAGCTGTTTGGGAAATTTTATCATC
>VDFB02299645.1:0-10463 GCA_007258455.2 Sequoia sempervirens
CATAACAATACTCAAGATATCGGATGCTGAAAATGAAGACCAAGACCTCCTTTTATAAACTTGTGATGACTTTCCAGAAGCTTCTAGAAACCCTAACTTTCAAATTTAAGCTGTCTTCTTTTCCCTCCAATTTGGGCGCCCCCTTTCTCAAGGTTTAATTTAACTTTATTTTAAAATCTTTTCCTTCATAAAAAGGCGTCCTTTTCTCCAAGTAATATTTTTTGACTTTAGAAATATAAAATATTTCCTTCATGAGACAATACCCCTCAAGGTCCCCTTCTTTAAAACAACTTAAAGTCATAATACTAGGACAAGGGGTTATTTTATAAAATAAAACATTATTGTCATTAAAATACTTATTCCTCCAAGATGAACCCCTTATGCCAAAATTCAGAATTACCCAATGAACTGCCAGAAGAGGAAAGTTGACCGAGCTGGTGCTGACTGGACCACTGCCAAAAATAGGATTTACTAAAAATAGTAAATTCGGAAAGTTGCTTGGAATGTAATGCATGCGCCACCATTGCAAAGCTCTCTAAAAACCCAGAAGGAATCCAGAATCCGAACACCCAAACTCCAACAAACAAAACCCTAAATCTTCAAGAGAACTCACCAAGCAACCGGAAACCATAATTTTGTCTCTGATTAGCCAACAGCACACCAGGAAAAGGCCATCAATCACTGAAAGGAGCAATGCTAAAAACGGGGACATTACAATCCGCCCTTCCCAAAATTGCTTGTCCTCAAGCAATACCACCATAACTCCATAAAACTTAAGACTGATCCATACCAAAACAAGTATGATCCCAGGTTCCCAAACCCATCTCAGAAAGGTCCCACCATGCCGATGCTGCACCACTCTGATCACATTCGTGAAAACATCATGCCAATGCTGCACTAACCTTCCTTGTAACCCCAAAGTGTTACTATCCATGATACTCAAACTGAAAGATCTTAAAGGACTGAGACCAGCTTCATGCGACGTCTCATGTCCAAGAGGCCCAAAGTCAACAGTAACAATCATACCACTGTCAACCACAATTCTAGGCAAGAAGGATAGGCTGCTCATCTCAAAATCAAACTCCTCAACATACCTCCACATGGTAACAAACGAAGCCCTGATGGTAAAAGTGTCATCTTCAAATCTCCTTGCAAAGAGGAAATCAATCCTTTGCAAGAGCTCAACCAACTCATACTCACGTCTCCTCATGGAGCTACTATGCACCAACTGAATTATACTGACACCACCAAGAAGAATACAAAAAACTCTCATAGTTCCAACCTCATGAGTCTCAGAATGATGAATCAAAACAAGTTGTAGTTCGCTGTCCCGAACCAACAATGAGAGAAAACTCTCAAGGTTAACACCACAAACATTCATAAGATGAACTCCGAGAATAGGATAAGTGTGAAGGAACAAATAATATCTGCTATTCAAGGCTGAAGTCAGCGAAGTGCAATCTGATTTTAGTACTTCACACAAGAAAAAACAGCAGCACCAAAGAAATGCCCAAGTGTGAGTGTATGAGATGAGCATAGAGTTGCAAGTTAATCTCTCAAAAATGGCAGGAAAACATACTAGAGCAATCCCCAACTGAAAACTACCACCCTTTTGGCAAGTGATGAAGGACAAACTCTTCCGAACAAGAGTAACTCCACAAGTAAGATGGCTGGTCTGCCTCCAACCAGCAAGCTCATGTCCCAAAATCTGCCATTGTCTTGCCCAAGGATCAACGTCAAGAGTAACCAACTGTTCATCTTTCCAACCCATACTCAAAATTTCTCTCCAATCCATTTGTTGATGAACAAATGGGGCCATCAAGTGGTTGGTGAAGAGAAGAACAACACCCAAAGGTCTGAAAATTTGATCACTAACCCACCAAAAGTTCCTCTTTCCACCAGCCAAAAACTCCATCAACCCAAGTTGAGAATCCCAAGCATGGATACCCAATTGAAAGTGATTTTCAACACTCTGAAAAGAGAATTCAACACAACCCCAAGTGCTGGTCAAAACCAAGTGCATACTCATAAAATAGGCATCCCCTCTGATGAACCTCTGAAACCAACCCATGAAAGCTTCAACAACACTGGAACACGAAACATAAGATGACTTCAAATCCAACTCCCAAAATTGATTAGCATCACTCAACCCAAGGAATGGATTGAGAAGAATGCAAACACCATGTTCTGGTTCTTCTTTGTTCCCTTCTTCATGAGTAACAAGACTAAAATCTTCGCTTCTTGCTGCTGTACTGAAGTTGCCAGCAGCTACCAAATCTTGCCTTGTTAACACCTTGGTGTCGAAGATGTTGAAATCTCCTCGAATCAACACTTCCCATGTATAGACTTCATCCTCAAACCCACTTATGCACTCACTTCTAATCAACAGACGTAGCACTTCCTCATGGAGTGATATCGAAGCATCCAAGCACTGGAAACCAAACTCAATTTCATTCTCCATTTCATCCTCTACTTCATAGAGAGGATTATCATAACTTTTCTCATCACCTTCTTGAAAAAGAGGATTGTCATAAACTTGAAAGTCATTCCTTTCATCTTGCTGCTCCAAATCTGCACATGCAACCTTTGATTTTCTTGTTAAACCTTCAAGATCAAACTCCTCTTGAAGACTATCAATCTCATCAATTACTTGCTTGATTTCTCCAGCTCTTCGTGCATCCTCTTGCTCCTTGAAAAGTTTGAAATCTGCAAACTGATCTTCAACCTTTCTTGGAGCCAACTGAGTTTCTTTCAACTTGTCCTTTGTTGATTTAAGCTCCAAAGTGAGCTCATCAACCATACTCTCCCTTTCTTCGAAAACAATGAAGGCCTTCTTTGCAGATTCGACGGCATGATCTCTATCTTCAATCAAGCCTATGTACTCGGATTTCATGGTCTCCAAGGAATCTTTGATTAGTTGCAATTTAGGAAGAGCAACTTCATCCTTAACTCCACTTTGTCTCTCTTCAAACTGAGCCTTCCAATAGATATCATCAACCAAATTATGTGTGCGATCAAATAGGGATAGCGCTTGCACTTCTTTTTCAAAAGATACCTTGCATTGATCTTTCCACTCATGCACATGCAAAGATGGTGAACTGCTGATAGGCTGCAACTGAAAATCAGAACTTTGTTTTTCATCTTTGCTACCCTCATAGCTGCTCCAAGACTCCTTTCCTTCACCACCTACTAGCTGAAATTGCTCAATATCACAAAGAGAATTAGACTCCACAAATTCTTCAATCCAATGCTTACAACCAGCTTCAAGCATTGATAAATTGGATTTGTGTTTAGGAACTCCATCAAACTTTCCATCGTCAAGAGCCATATGATCTTCAAGCTCCACTTCCACTTCACTGTCTTCATGATCAAAGTTTATGGCAGCCCCCTCATAACTTGCAAAGCAATTAGAATTTTGAACTTCATCAGGATCAAAGGGAAACTCATCCCACACAATTTCTTTGTCATCACTAAATGCCTTCACTCCTGGATCCCAAGTGCTAGAGGATTGATTGTTTTGATCAAAAGGAAAGTGCTCTTTGTGCTTCTCTTGGAGGGTTGACTCTTTGAATAGGTCACCACCCAACTCACTTAAACTGATATCTTCATACATACCTCCCTTCAATGGCTTGGTTTGAAGATCAAACCCAAAACCACCCTTGACACTGTCACTAAAATGAAGTAAAGAATCTTTAGTGCTAGCTGTTTGGGAAACCTTATCATCTATATCTTCAATGAACCCATCATCTATAGGTATTTTTCTGATCTCATCATGAATAGTCATATGTATGCCAAAAAGGTCTTCTTGATCACTTGTCATAACTTCATCTTGTGCAAACTCTTGAGGAGTTTGAACAGTAACAAGAGGAAAACTATCCATCACTAAATCTTCAACAAGAGGAGGTACAAAGACATCGAAATCATTACCAACATCATCACTTTGGTAACGGTCATAAGCTGATTCAAAGACACCAATAGTATTTCCTTCATCTTGCTCTTCTTCACTTGCTATCACATGCAAGTCAAGGGGCGTATTATGAGTCTCTACCCTTAACTCTTCACTTGCCAAGGTATCTTCATCAAGCTCACGTTCATTTTGATGTGATATGTGCACCTTGTTTGTGCCATCTTCAATGCTAGATGACTGATTTTTCTCTTCAACTTGCATATTTGTCGGCTACAATTCACAAATAGGCACTTCATCTCCTTCCTTCTTTGATTCTTCAACCAAAGCTTGTTCTGTTTCCCTTTTTATCCTTTTCCTAATGTGGTCCACCATCTTCCACTTTTTGGGCTCCACTGACGCCACACACTTCAAATGGGAATCAAATGAAACATTGTACCTATAATCATCTGGCATGGTTTGATATTGCTCACGGAGTTTGACAGCCTCATCTTCACATTGTCTTTTAAACTGTTTGGCATATTCAATGAAGTCCTTTACGACATCACTAACCTTTCCTTCCTCCGATGCCATAGTTGAATCTGACTTCTCACGACCCATAGACCTTAGAAAATGCAACATCTTTGAAACTTCTGAAAGCTAATACTGAACTCAGCTCTCACCTCTGATGTAGAATCTGTTTTCTCTGTCAAGTGAACTCTGATGGGCACAGGATGGCAGGATCTTGGCTCTGATACCACTGTAAAGGACCGGACCAAATTTTTTCCGATTTTTGAATTACAATCAGCAATGCAACACACCCGTTAGGGTTAGATAAATCAAACCAGCAGTTACAATATAACTCTTTGCCAAGAATGCGCACTCAATCTCAACAAGAGAGAGGCTGTCATATGGCAAGAGGATAGTCAATACAATAAATCAGAACTGCAATTGAAAGTAACTCAACACCAAGTATGTGCTACCCAAACCAGAATGGAATGAGGCGACCATTTGGTGGAGATTTAAAGAAATACAAATGCAACTTCGAATAAACTCAACACCCAGAATGTGCTTTCAAACCCGGAGTGGGAATGGAGCTACCATAGGGCGGAGATGTACGATATTACAATGCAAATTAAAGTAAATAGGCGGCAAGCCAGCCTCTTCCACTTATTCAGTGGGCAATTACAAACATGATAAGCAAAACTGAGAGAAATGCTGACAGTACTACTATTCGGCTTACAATAAGAAGTAGAATGCCTGCAAGATCAAGGATTTAAGCTCTACAAGTTGCTGCAATAGTAAAGATGTCATCCACTAGGTCAATAATGAATTCCTAACACCCGTCCCTTGCTAATATGAAATTTTCTCAAGTCTGATCTGACAGACTAGCAACATGAATTACAGAACCAGCAATGCATAAACTCAATGAAAAGCTCACAACTCACTCATTTCTCACTCAAATTACATGAAAACTGATGCAAAATACTCTTAAAATGATGGCGCCTAGTTTAGTAATGAAAAAGGGCAGCTAAAAGTGGCTATTAATTAATGGCACGGATCCCAAAGCACTCCAGAAAGTAGGGCTTTCAAGAAATGACGAATTTGCTTTATAAAATCAAAAACTTCATTAAAAATCCCACAAATTTGCAAGTAAGGTCGCCCCAAGTAGAGAAGATGATATGACCAACACCCAGAACAATATCTTTTTTTATTTTTGATATATGAATGAAACTTCGAATCAGCTATGATATTCAGCAACTCTAGAATATGACAGAAAATGCAAGTACTCAGCTACAAAATGCAAGATCATCAAAACAATGCAAAACCTCACTACAAATTCACTCAAAACAAGCAAACCTCTCTACTAGGTGCTATCTCAAGCACGAAGTCGAGCCCAAGCTAGGAGGCATTCATTCCTCGAAGCAATCCAGCAACCATTTCGGCAGCATAACAATACTCAAGATATCAGATAATGAAAATGAAGACCAAGACCTCCTTTTATAAACTTGTGATGGCTTTTCCAGAAGCTTCTAGAAACCCTAACTTTCAAATTTGACTGTCTTCTTTTCCCTCCAATTTGGGCGCCCCTTTTCTCAAGGTTTAATTTAACTTTATTTTAAAATCTTTTCCTTCATAAAAAGGCGTCCTTTTCTGCAAGTAATATTTTTTGACTTTAGAAATATAAAACACCATGAGACTTCGTACCCTCAGGTCTTGCCTTCTTTAAAAACAACTTAAGTCATAATACTATTAGGGGTTATTTTATAAAATAAAACATTATTGTCCATTAAAATACTCTTATTCCTCCAAAATGAACCCCTTATGCAAATTAAAGGAATTGCAATGAGCGCGAGAGAAGAAAGTTATTGAGTGGTGCTAAACTGGTTCTTGCCAAAATAGGTTACTAAAATAGTGAAATTCGGAAGGATTGCTGAGAATGTAATGCATCATGCACCATTACGAAGCTCTCACGAAAACCAGAGGAAGAATCTAGAAGAATCGAACACCCAATCCAACAAACAAAACCACGAATCTTCAGAAGACTCATAAGCAGTAGAAGCCCTATTAAATATACGATTATTATGACACACCAGGAAAGAATGCATCAATCTTCAGAAAGAACAATGCTAAAAAAGCAGGGACATTCTCTTAAAAACTTGCTAAAGAGGCCCCATCATGGTATTTAAGAAATAGATTCATATCTTGCAAGAGAATGTCATCAACAGAAGAGCATAATACATACGCTTTAACAATTGAATCCTAACATTGGTCCACACACATTTGAATCCACTAAGTCTAAAATCCCCTTAGACCTATGCTTATTGCTTGGGAAAGCAGCCTTTGCATGCTTGCCAAGTGTGCATCATCTAAAAACTTCTTATTGTTCAGTACTGAACTCTGGAAGTTTTGTGACAACCTCCCTTAGAATAGGTAATGCTGCATGATGCAGATGGCCCATCCTCTTGTGCCATAATTCACATAGATTATCACTATTAGACCTCTAAAGAGTTGTAGCTGGTTTCCATCGTGTATAAAGATTACTTGTGTCTACTCCTCATCAACTTTTGTGGCATCTTCAAGGTCGACATCCTAACGTGTGGTTGGAGCTTGACAATACTAAGACTTTGTCGATCTTGAAGTCATAAGGCACTATGCACAACCACCAACTTCTCCAATTATCAAGACATTAGCCTATTCCTCTCAATTGACTATATAAATTTGTATGAGAGGTTGAAGGGCATACCCTTGCAGGGTCTAGGGCCAGCCCCTATCACCAAGCCCAAATTAAAACCTTTGCGACCACAAACCATCAAGAGGTATGCTTATTTTCATAATTGTATTGCTTTTAAGTTAATATGTAGTTTCGATGCTCACTTGGCCTTCTTCTCACTACCATTCTCCTCTCTTCTCACAATTGTTCTGCTTTGTCTTCTTGTTCACAATATGGAAAATTGTAAAAATTAGTTTGTTTTTTGCTTTTAGTTGTTAGTCTGACATTTTTAGATTTAGGGTTCGTGTAAAGAGGTGTGGGGGTACTTGTGGGCCCCCTACCCCTTTTTTTCAGTTTGTGTTTTTTTTTTAAATTGCATTTTATGTTGACTAGGCTGCAACCATCCCCAGGATGGCCCAAATGTCCCCTAATCATCCCCAGCTAGCTGTCCCTGCCGTCCCCTAGTATTTCCTGTCCAAAAACTGTCATCCCTAAAACATTTCCAATTTTTTTTTTTAAAAGGTGTATGGAGTGGGGACAATTCTTACCCGTCCCTGCATCCCTGAAACATCCCCTATAGGGAATGGGGTCAAATTTTGCAGGGGATGTGTCCCCAAGGAACATAAGACTAAAGCTCTTCCAATCTCCCATCATCAAGATAAAATGATATTCAATTAGATAATTTTTTGGCATTATAGCTTTGCTCAAAATTACACAATCTCTGCAAACACTGTAATCATTTATAATGGTCCTATCAACCTGATTTTCTTAGTTCAGTCACTGCAACTGTCATATCCTTCCACAATTAAAAGAGTGAAAGGTTGACAGAAAATCGTATTAAAGGTACCATTAGCAATTGTAAATACAAGTGTTTGCAGACTGCCTACAAGCCTCTTAACATGTATCAAAACAATGAAAGAGAATGAGATATAGGCATTTAAGTACGTAGAAATTTAACATTCAGCAAGTAGCGAGAAGGGATGCCTCCCCTGCAATTGAAACTAATCCTATAAAGATTAACAGAACCATGCAAAACTCCACCTTGAGTAGCGAGGAGCTCATGTAGGTAGGATTGTGGCTTAACAATCAAGTATTCCTTGTCCTCAATCTGCATTTTCTATTCCTAGGACAGAACTCTCAAATTTGCCTCTTAAGAATCCCTCAACCCACTAAGTCCTCCATCCCTCTAAGTTGTAGAAATTCCCAAGTAAGGCATCCCATATTAAGTAACTCTACCACTTTTAAGCCATTACAAACTTCAATATTTCAGACTGGATTGCAGCATTCCAACATACCATGGGGTTGCCAGAAATTACTTGTTACCATTACAAACACTCGATGTGCTGCTCCATCTCTTGGACGCTCTTCCTTTTCCTAGAGACCCCAAAAAACCAAATTTGAAGGAGTTAACACTATAGATAAAGACAACAACGAAAGTTCCAGAACAAATAATTCAGTCACTTCTCTCATCAAAATAGTACTAGCTGTGTAGGAAAAGATTGAGGAACAGGTGTTGACATTTCCTTTTTGAAAAATACATGGCACTAATTGTTGACTGTATTCAACAACAAAAAGAATGTCTTCAAGCTCTACAGAATGCCTACAACAACAGAAAGAGTGAGAACTAACTCAGCCATATCTATCAGATCTTCAGAGTAGGAGGAAAACCATAGAGCAGCTCTTCACAAATGAAAGGGAAAAAAGGAGACCAGCTTAAGTGATCCAGCAAGATGTAGAGCATTCGAGCAACATATTCCATGTTGTCCAGCCAGAAAGCTCTGTTGAAGCCTCCATATGTAGGGAAGAATTTAATCTTTATCTCTATAGTCATTTTCCTAGGATCACTAGCACTCATTGGAACCCCTAGCAGAATGCCACTGCATCCATGGACAAACCAGAATATGAAATTTGAGTTTCAAGTTGCAATAGCCACAAAAGAGAGGCTAATGCTTAGTTTGGATGGGATTTCATGTAATGAATGCTTAGTTCATATCAATTTTGGATGGCAATTTCACAGGTGTGTGCATATCATAGTCTTCTGTTGGGCTATCTTGATGTGAGGAATAAATGGCAACTAATACCAAACAGTTTTCTCTCAGTTCCACATGTATGCTTCTAATAGCAATGAGGGAAGACTAGGTTTTTATTACTGATCACAGTTTAAGTCTTTTACAACAGCCGTTACACCAATGCTTGGTAAATTCTAAGAAATTTATTTCTATAGATATAATATTTTATATCACAAAAAACCAACAATAGCATGTCACAATTGCTAAAAAGCTTGAATACTTTCAAAACTCAGAAAAAACAACTCAAGAAAACTAGTAGCTACAAATACTATGTTTACAGGCCAGTGATTCTGAAATAAGATCAATATCTAATATGATTGTAAATACAAACATGTATAATATAATGAAGAAAAATAAAGTGTATACTCACATTCCCAATATAACACTCATGATATTTCCATGAAATAAGAACCCTGGCTCAAAAGCTACACATAATGAACGTATATTTTGAAATAACCATACCTGCTTTCATATCTGCTGCCAGATGTTTGAGCAGAGAGCGCAGCAACAAGCTTTTCATCAGCATTGCTGCAATGAGGTTTCACAAGAGAATGACACATGTAAAGACAACTTATAATACATAGCAAAAATTACAAAACTAAGAAAAAGGCATTGCATAGCATATGAAACTTCAAATACTTGAACATCTAAATTAGAATTTTGAAACTTAACACCTACATACACAACAAAGCTAATTTTATGGGTTTTTTTTCCCAATTGCTACTTTTCTTTAACAACCACAACAAGCTCTTCAAGGCATCCACCAAATCAGTAAAAAGATGGACATTGAAACTAGGGAATGAGATTGAAGAAATTGCATGCCTTACCTCCTAGAATTCATCATAAGACCAACCAAGGGCTGTGAGGAACGTGCCAGAACAGCTCCATTTTCTGTAATATTGCAAATGATGAGTAGAATTTAGTTTAATTTATAAACCAGATAATTCAACTAGTATGCTCAGCTCTAATTTTCATCATAAAGAGTTGTAAGACTGCACTACTTAATAAGATAGTATTCAGTTTGATGTGAACAGAATTTGACCACCTTCTCTTGAAAGGAAAACATGTGCATACCAGGATGGCACCATGTAACAACTGGTAATCTTCCCCGTGCACGAAAAGTTGCAGCTTGTGACAGCTCCTCATCGCTTACAGAATGACAAATGAAATGAGCTAAGTAATCTTAAGCCAGCACTACTTGTTGTATTGGGTTTGAAAACCAGAAACAGAATGCTGAAAATGTAAAAATGCTACTTCAACACTATATAAACCATTCCATGCAATACCTGATATTTGA